>PVKS010015301.1:0-46328 GCA_004027875.1 Aplodontia rufa | reverse complement strand
CATTATTTTAAAGGATTTCTGTGTATTTTAAAAGCATCAATTCACTTATCAATAATTGATATGGTAATATATTAGTACATCATTATTACTATTTTTGAAGTAGGACTTCTTTGGGGCTATCCCAGGAGAACTTTAAAATAACAGCATTTTAATTCATAGTTTTCAACTAAAGCAAGCTATCCACTTTCTCCATGCCTGGTTAGTGCAAGGCAGTGAGGTGATCTCCTTTGGGACAAACCTTCTTTTATTATTTATGTTCCTTTCTAACGATAGCCGATTGTTTTCCAGAATACAGTGTCCTTTAGGTGTATAACTTCTTTAAGAAAGGATTGTGAGCCCTTTATGTGCTTGATATTTTGTTTGATGTTTTTGTGGTGGGATGTAAGCTTTTTTTTTTCCAAAGTTCCTTGCCTGAGTGTCCTCTTTAGTCTGCTTTCAGTGAGTGACTTTTCTCTATTGCTGGGTACAGATTAGGCCTTTGGCTTTACCTGAAGTTTGGGTTTGCTCAAGATAACATCTTACAAGAAAAATATATTGATCAGAGATAATATAGGGGAAGAATAATCCCCCATAGGTTCACAGTCAGACTAGACGCTGTAACAAAAAGATTAACCAGAGAAAAGCAAGCTTATTAACACATGTTTCACATACATATGGGAGATACCTAGAGGATGAATAGTTCTCAAAGAGCTGGCTTTGAATTCTAGCTTACATGCATCTTCAACTATGAACAGTGAAGTTTTGGGGAAGTGATAGGACAAAGGAAAAGAACTTTTGAGTCTCTGGGGGTGACAACTTGGGAAAGGAAAATAAATGGCAGAGAGAGGTGAGTTAGTAAAGCTTGTTAATGTGGAATCCTCAGCTACCCTCTCCAGGCCAGCCAGGGTTCAGAATCTTCTTTAGTGGGTTAACACTTGTTCTCCCTGGTAGAAGCCAGAGATTAACATTGTTCTTTAAAAAATGTGCCCTGCTTCTAGGCAAATAGAGGAAGGGCAAAGAGATTTACTGATTCTCCTTCTCATTTGTCTTCAGCTCAACAATCCTTCATATTTTGGGACAGCATATTTTGGTCTTCCACAATAGGATCTCCTTATTTTTCTTAAAACTTTCAGTGGTTTTTTTTTAACCTGGGTAAAGTTGAAGCTTTTTTTCTTTCTTTCTTCTTTTTTCTTTTATTTTTTTTTAATAGAGGACAGTGACAGAGAAAGAGAAAGAATGAATTAATTTTTATTGAGTTTTTCACATGGCTTTTGTTGCTCTGACACTTAGTTGTGTACTTGGGTGCTGGGGTTTGAACCCATCTACTTGCAAATGCTGGGCAAGCCATTGCTGCAGCCCCAAGTTGAAGCTTCTTAATGTGGCTCATAAAGCTGCCATATGTGCTGACTTACTCTCCTGCCTCCCGTTGATTTCCAGGCTGCTTTCTCCTCTGGAACTCACCACATGGTTTTGTGCATTCATCTGGCTCCTCTGTTCTTGTTCTTCACTCCATCTAGAACATTCCCAACTTCTTTGGTGGGAGGAGTTTTAGAACCCAGTGTGGGATAAAGTTCCTTACAGATCCCTGAGCCTGCTCTGAGTATATTCACTTGATACTGAAATTTCCTCACTAAATGTCTGTTATGTGTCTGTAGGCATCATGAGGTGGCACTTTCTTATTTATCTTTCTACTCTTGGGAAGGTAAAGGAGACCCTAGTGTATAATGGGTGTTTATTTGGTGATCTCAGTTGAACTGCAGCCACATGGTAGTCATATGTTTAAATATGGAAAGTAAAATTCTTGTGGCATTTGTTTACATTAACAAAAACCACTACAAAGTCAGACTTTTTAAAAAAGGCAATTTAATAAGCAGCTCTTTGATGATTCTCTTCCATCTAAAGTTGAATTTGATTTAGTTTGTGGAAAACCAAACCGCTAAGTGAGTAACAAAATTACATTTTCAGAATAGTATGTTGATTGGCGGGTTTTGGTTTTCTTTCCTACTTTCCCTCATGTGCTCTCTCTCTCTCTCCCCACTCTCCTCTCTCCTTTCTCTCTCTTTTCGGTACCAGGGATTTAACCCAGTGGTGCTTAATCACTGAGCCACACCCCCAGCCCTTTTTATTTATTTTTTATTTTGAGACAGCGTCTTCCTGTGTTGCTTAGGGCCTTGCTAAGTTGCTGAGGCTGGGTTTGAACTTGAGATGCTCCTGCCTCAGCCTCCCAAGCTGCTGGGATCACAGGTGTGCATCACTGCATCTGTAGGTTGTTTTTTTTTTTTTTGTTGGGGTTATTTTTGATCAGTGAATCCATTTGGATATACAGACCTGACACATTTTGCTATATTTCTGCTACATTCATTCTCCAAAATAAATTTGAAATTTTGTCTATGTTATCATCAGCACTTTATTTAGAATAATTTTTCCCATGAAATGTTTTCTTGCCTCTTTTTCTTACTTAGGATGTTCTCTTACACACAAGATTAGCGCCTCCTAGGGGTAAACTAGGTGCAATGTAATAAAAATTTTAGCACAGCAAAATTCTGGGAGAATTTTGTGAAATACAGAAAATGATGCTTTACTCACGTTATGTAATTCAGGTTATGTAATTTAATCCCAAGGTACTTCACAATGCTTTTACTTTGCTTATTACTTCCTCTAGCACTATTTATTCTGACAGTGTTTGTCCCACTGGGAGAAAATATCCAACAAAAAGAAGAAAGAATGTTTTATGGAAAATGGAAAACAGAAGGTCAAGGCTATTGGCAGTTAGTGTAGTCATCTGTGAAGGAAAGTTACCAGGCCAAATGTCTGTGACTCAGACTTAGGACAAAATAGTTATTTCTGTGCGGGCTTCACTGTTTAATTTCCCTTCTTTTCTTTCTCCTGAATTACTCACATGATCAGATAATTCTCCAGGACCCCAGTTTTCCTACCTCAGTTCATTCATTACCATACCTTCATCATAATGTTGATTTAAATTTATTTTTAAGGAGAGAGAGAGAGAAGAAAAAGGAGGAGGAGGAGGGCGGGAGGGAGAGAATATGAATCTGTTCAGTTTCTCATCTGGTATTCATTGCTCTGACACTTAGTTGTGTATGTAGTGCTAGGGCTTGAACCCAGGTCCTTATGCATGCCAGGTAGGCATAGTACTACTGAGCCACTGCTCTAGCCCCAATTTAAAAATTTTTAATGGCATTCTTTTATTTTAACGTAATTTGTGGTGAGGAAAATGAGCTACTATTTATAAATCATTTAACACAGGTCATGTCCCTTGTAATATAATTAATTGTGTGTATTTTTGTTTTTTATTGTTAATAATGGTGATATTTGTTTTCCATGAAATTATAAACATTTGTTTATTTTGCCCTGGAACCAGGGCCTTGTGCATGCTGGTCAAGATCTCTACCACTGAGCTACATCACCCTCATCACTGTTATATATGTAGAATAGTTTTCAAGTACAGTATTTCTGTGGAACTCAGAATAATCACTTCAGACTATAAAAGCGAGCAGGATTGTATAGTAGTCACTGTCTCAGAATACTTTAAACCATTGCAGAAATTAAATTAGTCCATTTCTGTTTTTTTCTTCTAAAATTCTTAAGCCATAAGGCTTGAGTAGCATTTCAGTTTATGTACTTTGTTTTTATTTGGCAAGTCATTAATTTTAGGAAATGACAATTTTATTTTCAGATCAAAGAATTTTCTTTAGTTCAAATCAGAGGCTTTCTATTCTTAGACTTCTGTTTTATAGATTAAAAAAAAAAAAAAACCCTGAGGCCTGGAGAGTTCAGGCAGTTGATTCAAGTTCAGGAGGCCAGAGAAGAAGCAGGACAAAAATGCAGGTCTCCTAATTCTTTTTTCCCTTATAGCAAGCCTTCTGTTTTTCTAATTTGGTTTGATATGACATTATTATACTCCTTTTCTAAAGATGGCTAATTTGAATTTTCTGTATTGTGGTATAAACATAATGGTGAAAATGATGCCTGGTTTTGGAAATTTTTTTGATGTAGGGAGTTGAGTCGAATGTGGCAAGGCAAGTTGTGAAATTGCTTTCCTATGAAAGAAGTGTTCCGAATCCCCCTGTCTTTAACTGTACTGGAGTGAGAAAGACAGGAAGTAGAATGTGGAGTGAAATGGGAGTCTGTCGGGCATGCCAGAACCCCACACTGCTATAGTCACTGTTTGGGGAGGCCCCGTCCTGATCATGTGCCTGTTTCCAGTGTCCCTGTGTGCAAAGGATGTCAGGCCTGCACAATAAAGCCATTTATTTCAAGAGATTAAGCAGCTTCCTGAGGATCAGTAACTGCATAACATTATTAGTATAACTGCGATCTCTTAGTGATCCTGTTTAGACTCTTTTAGAGTTAGGCTGCTTTCTGGTTACATTGGAGGTACAATGAGAAACACAGATTTAGTTGTGTGCACATTCACAAGCTTAGTTTTTCTGCCTTGTTTTTAAGTAGATCTTAGCTTATAAATAAATTCAAGTTTGTGTCTTGGAATGGGGTTCGTGAATTTGTGCTGTGCTCTAATATGCAAGTTGAAAATTACAGTACTGTTCTCATCTTAGCAGGGGCTTTTGTACCGTGTATGTGTCATGCATGTAATAGTTGCATTTCTGAAATGGGTCCTTGAGGATTGGTTCTTCTCTAAAATGTCATAAAGGCCTTGGGAAGATTGTCACTTAATATTATCCCAAGACAAATATTCCAGTGCAGTGGGATTTGTAACTTATTTTGGTTATTTACAGGTTTTCTACATAAGAATTTTTCTAAAATACATTATGCATTATTTTTTAAGAGAAAAGTTATTTTTAAACTTTCTTTTACTATGGTATATAATCTTGTGACATCAAAGATTTAACTGGTATTGGTTGGGTAATATCAAAAGTAGATTAGTAAAGATGGAGGCCTGGTTAAAAGAAATGGACTCTTGACTTCACTTTTGCAAATTTTCTAGGTACTGCTGACATCAGCAGTTACTTAGTGATAAAGCTACTGAACCTAAGTTTAATACATACATTATATATTTGTGGGTAATGATATCAGATGAATATTTAGATATTAAAAGGTCCAGTGAGTTTGACCAAAAGTCCCAAAACACTGGGTTTAGGAGCCAGTAATTTGATATGAAACCCTCAAATGGAATTTTTCATGAACCAAAAATATTTTCTGATACTAATAAAAGATATTGTAGGAGCTAGAGAGGTGGCTCAGTGGTAGAGTGCTTGTCTGGCATGTATGAGGACCCAGATTTGATCCCCAGCATCACAAACACAGTTAAGTGTAAGAAAAACAAAACCAGATGAAAAAAATAAAAATTAACTTTCTCTCTCTGTCATTAAAAAGAAAAGAAAAGAAAAATAATATTGCAGGGCTGGGGATGTAGCTCAGTGTGGCACACTTGCCTAGCATGCACAAGGACCTGGGTTCAATCCTCAGCACCACAAAATAAAACAAGATACTGTAAAACATATGAATGTAGTCAAATAAAATAATAGTTTAATGATATTTAAACCAGTTTTTAAAATTTGCTATTAAAGGCTTGCTCCTAGTTTATATCAGGCATTTTCTTGCTTATTGTATAATCAGATATTTTTGATCAGGATTTTAGATATTTAGATCTTTTTATTATTTTGTGCTGTATGTTCACATGACTCTTGGAAAGTACAAGGAAGTTCGATTCATACTTAGGACCCCCTAGCATTTACTCCAAAGACTGGCTAGAGTACAGGACTTATACTCCTGGTGAAGTAGGTGGGATTCTGGTTCTTGTTTCTTTTCTAGACCACTGTGGCTCCTTTTACGGGAGCAGCAGTTTAGTTCCAGCCCTGAACTGCTAGCAGTTGAGAAAATGCAAGTGTGCTTGCACACTGTTGAGCCGCTATCTAATCTAGCCTGCGAGGACATCAGTCTCTCTAGCACAAACCTAGTAGGCCTGGTAGCTATGGGAGCTGTCCCTGCTGGGCAGACCGAACACAGCTTTTCAGGTACTCTGGTGGCTTGAGCTCTAGAGTCATAAGTTTAATTCAGGCTTAAGGAGGCATGAGTAAAGCTGTTACAGGTTGAGTGCTGGTTTTCAGCAAGTGTTACTGAGTTTTAAAAACTCTCTGCCTCAAGATTTATGCTGTGTAGAGGACGGTGTGGGCAGAGGCCTTCTAATCAGACATATATGGATTTAAAAAAATTTGTTTAAAATAATTACAGGTTCACAAGAAGTTGAAAATGATACATAGAGTCTCTTGTAGCCTTCATACAGCTTCAAGTTACGGATTTTTAAGATATGGAATGTATGCCTTTGTATCCTGGATCTTCTAATGGTCATGAATAAAATCATGATGTTGCCTGTATTGAAATAATTGTAACCCCTTGTAGTAGTCCAGGCTTCCATTTATTCAGTGTATTAAAAATGTGACAGTTCTGTTTTTATGAATTATTAATTTTAAATTCACTATTTCTAGCCGAAATTCAAATTCCGTTTTTAAATAATGAGAATGTAAAAATGAAAAATAGGGGCATGGACAAATACCATACAATGAATGTTTTCTACTTATGTCTTTCTTGATTAAGAATGTTAAGAATGATTCAGAGTTCTAGTATCAAAAGTTTTGCTTTTCTGTGTAGGTTCGGAAACATGTGAATGATCTCTATGAAGACTTAAGGGATGGACACAACTTGATTTCTCTCTTAGAGGTTCTTTCAGGAGATACCTTGGTAAGTTTCAAGTGCTTAATTCATTTTGAAGAACATTTAGTCCATTCTACATATGACCAGTGTGTATTCAACGCAGACTTTTCAGATGTTCACAACATTCATCCTTTGAGCTATAAATTCTGCCAGAAAAAAAAAATAGCAGAATTCTGGTTAGATAAGCATTCTCAGACTTCAAATGGTGTGAATTTGAGATACTCAAAGCACTTTGATGACTTTGCTTATATAATCACTTCTGTCATTAAAATACTATTTTGTTTCTGCTTTTTTTTTAACCTTTGGGATTTTTTTTTTTTTTTTTTTGCTTAGCTGTAGTTGGATGCATAATATAACCAAACATTAAAAACCTCACAGATAGCAAGGAAATAAACATTGCTTCTGAAAAATGGTCTAACCCATTCGTCAGGTGTCATTTCTTGTGTTGTGAACATACCTCCCCTTCTTGGTTACAGTGCTCCCTCATTATGTTCTGTTCATGCTCTTCTTTTCATTTCTGGTCTGTCTTGTGTCTTTGCTGTCCTTTCTTCTGTCTGTTATATTCATTAGCCCAGGGAGCGAGATTTTTTGAAGACCTTACGATTGGTGAGTGCAACAGAAGCATGCGCATATGAACAGCATGAGGATGTGGAGGATGAGGATAAGGGGGTAGGTGTCCCCCCATAACTCGACTAACCTAGTGGGTCCAGTGTGGTGAGCGCTAACCTGATAGAGCAGTTACTCACGAATTTGGGCTCCTCTTGAGAAAAGTATAGGAAGGACCAAAGCCTATAGAGAGGTAGATGTTTGTACAAGAGAAAACTGGACAAAGGAAAAATTTTCTCCTTAAATACTTCTTCAGAGAGCTAAAATAAATTATTTACACATTACTATGCACTGCATGGTAATTGTACATATTCACTTAAATTAATGATGGCATTTTAGCTAAAGAATTTACATACCTCGTACATTAGTATGGAATTTTTACAAGCATGCTAATTTTTATGGAAACTCACTTCACTTATGGAAGTGATATTTCAAACATGGCAACTGTTGATTTTTTCAAAGGGATGTCTGGAAATTTTATTTAGGATTAAAGTTTTTGCTTTAAATCGTGCCTATTGGCAGTAGGTATTTGGTGGACATTCTTATCTAGTATGTCTTACCTCATTTAGAAGGCAAGGAGATTTTAAAATCCTGTGTCCTAGCAGGACCCACAGAACTGTTAATTCTCCATGACTGGCAGCTGACATCAGTGCACCTTTTCAAGGCAGATGTGCTTCTTTTGTCATCTACATCCCAGGTGGCCCCCTGATTTCCTTGGAAATTGTGCTTTTGTTGGCTCTGGGGGTGAATTTATCAACATTTTCTACTGGTTATGCAGAACTTATTTTCCCTTCTGTGGTCTGCTGTCTGTTTTATTATGGAACCTTTGGCTTCAGTAACCTATTCATATTTAAGAAGCTAAGCTATCAGTTTTTCTTTTTCGCTTTACCCTTTGGAAGATTTTATGTGACAAAGTCCATCTCCATTCTTTGTGTTTTTGTTGAGCATTTCTCAGCTCTGTTCCTTATGTTTTCCTTATGCTTAACTTGTGTCCTTTCTTAAGGGAAGCAGCATTAAAGAGAATACTGTGGTTTGTCACTTTCCTTGAGACTGGGAAAGTAATCATGTCCATCCCCATGCAGTATGAATCTAGTGTAGAGTCCAGTCTTGTGAAAAAGCTAAAATAAAGAGGAAATATATTACGTAGTTTTAACTGCTTTTCTCTTTTCCTGTATCGTAGCCAAGTAAGCCTCTGTCTTTTTCCTTGGTGGTTTTTATACTAACTGCATGCCATGTTACCTCATTTTCATTAACATACCATGTAGATGATAATTATAAAAACTGTCTTGCTAACAGTTAGTGTTTATTAAGAAGGCAAAATGGGTAAGAATATTTAATTATTTTTGTGCATCCACAGTTAAAAATCTGTAGGCCAGGATTGTAAAAAGTATGTTCTATGACATTTTTCTCTTTACTTCTTGTTTAGATAAAAGATTTAGAATACAGTATTAAATTTAAAACATAGAAGAAAAAGTCCCTAGTAGTATAAATTCAGTCCTAGATAATACAAAGAAATTAAAAGCTTTTTAAAAAACTTTTATGTGCTGCCCCTAAATAGTAAATACTGTTTTAATATATTCAGATGAGTGGAAAATAAGAAAGTTAGTTTGGGTAGTGGAATCAGAAACTATAATGTTTTTTATACTTGCATTTTTCTATTCTTAGCCCAGAGAGAAAGGTCGGATGCGTTTTCACAGACTACAGAATGTACAAATTGCACTTGACTATTTGAAAAGACGCCAGGTATGATGATTTTCAGACTCTTAATTATACAAACTTATGTACATGTTTAAGTAAATCTACCTAGGAGTGTGTCAGGGAATGAAAAAGTTAAATCTCGCTATGCTTTGAAGAGGTAAACATTTTAAAATGTTTTCAAACATTTGTTCCCAAGGAAAGAAAGTTAATATTAGGTATAAGCATAGAGGAATTATAAGTGGCTACATTTCCATTTGAATGAGAGCAACTGATTTTCCCTCTTTGAATTGGAATGCATTTGCCTAGGCAGTTAAGGACATTTTTAGTAGCAACAGAATGCCAAGAATGCTTATGAACAGTTCTTGGTACTGGGGAAACATCATTTTATTTTTATAAAGATACTTCATTTTTATAAAATATTTTCTATCCTACTTTTTAAAATGCAGTGTAAGCATTCATTGTGCTTAGTAGTGATTGGGCAATATTTTATTTTTTGTAAGTTGATATAGTATATTTGTTTATATGTTCATTTAATTCATTTTGTGCTGCTATAGTAGACTACCTGAGACTGGGTAATTCATAAAGAAAATAAATTTATTTCTCACAGTTTTGGAAGCTGGAAGTCCAAGATCAAGACACCATTTGGTGTCTGGTAAGGACTGCTTTCTCTAGAGGAGAGGGTTCCTGTCTCCTTACCTGACCACACGGATGAGGGATAGGAAGGTGAAAAAGGGAACTCAGTTCCTCCATCAAACCCTGTTATATACCAGGTCATCTTATTCCATTTATGAGAGGAGGAGCTGTCATGATATAATTTTCCTTCTCTTTCCATCCCCCACCCCTCCTTTTTTTTTGTGTGTGCGTGTGATGTTGGAAATGGAACCGAGGCTTCAGCCCTAGAAAATGCTGTACTACTGATTACATCCCCAGACCCATAATTATCTCTTAAAGGCCCACCTCTCAACACCATCACAGAGGCAGCAACTGAACTTTTGGAATGGTACACATTCAAATCATAGCAATAATATTGTGTAATTTATAAGTGGTTAAAACTAAAATATTCCTGAGTGTAGTTCCCAACTAGCTTGAGGTTTCAGTAGAAATCATAGAAAAGAGTGAGTACCATGTTTGATATGATCTTGATTTTATAGCAATTTGTATTATAGTAGCAGTAAATCAAAGTGTCAGTAATTTTTCAAGTAGAAAAGAAGGTAAAAAGGCAGGGGAGGTGAAAATTAATGAAAATAATGAGAAATCAGAGGTTGTGACAATTTTGCTTTTTAAATGGAGCTTGTAAAAAAGAAGTAAAGGAAAAGGGGAGAGGAAAAACTCGATTTTATTATTCCTTTGTTTAGCTTATTTTACACATTTAAATGCTTTTAGTTATTAAATACTAGCAAATGCATTGTATTTAAATATTTTGAGTGTTAGTATTTTTGCCTCACTGTTCTGCTTTTTAGCATACTAGTGGAAGTTTCCAAAGGATTAATAGTTATTTATACCCTCTTGTTTACAACATTTTTGGTGATATTATCCCAGGAAGTAAAATGTTAGATATTATGCTATATAACTTTTGGCATTTAATTCATGATATTTGATCTTTTGTACAGGAATTAAATATTAGAGATTATCTAACTGAATGCATAGTTTAGCAGTTGATAAACTTTAAATCTGAGTACTTTATTTTTTAATTTGAATAGCCTTTCAAATGCTCAGTGACTTATGTATTTATGATAGGTTGATAGAAAAAATGCTGTTTTTTAAATCTTTTGTGATGAAAGTGTGATAAGTTGTTACATTATTTTATGGGTCAGAACAGTTTCCTATTTTGATAGTAAATCTGAACTAAAGCTTATTTTTAAAGACAAAATATTTCTCATTTTAAGATCACGGATAACTTAGGACTAGAGTTTTTTTTTTTTTTTTTTTGATCAGTAGGTGCTTTTAGTACTTACTTTAGAAGACAAAACCACAATAATACCCATGTTGCCTTTGTGATTACCTGTAATTTACTATATTAAAATAATTGAGGGCTAGGATATAGCTTATTGGTAGAGCACTTGCCTAGAATGCATAAATCCATGGGTTCAATTCCCAGGACCACCACCACCAAAAAAAAAAAACACAACCACACACACAAAAATGTAAAATAATATTTTAGTGATTATTGTATTTGCATACTTAAGAATTGCTTTTATGGGGCTAATGTGGTAGCTCAGTGGTTACAGCACTTGCCTGGCATGCACAAGGACGTGGGTTAGAACCCCAACACCACATACACAGCAAGCAAAGTGTTGGAACAATAAAAGCCACATGAAAAACTAAATAAAATTGATTCTCTCTTTCCCACTCTTTCTTAGAAAAAAGAAAAGAAAAAGAAATGCTTTTATGTAGATAAGGATAACTTGTGCTGATTTGGTAACTGTTTTCCCTTTTCTTCGTATATGAAACAGGTGAAATTAGTGAATATTAGAAATGATGACATAACAGATGGAAATCCCAAATTGACTTTGGGATTGATATGGACAATAATTTTGCACTTTCAGGTAAGTCCAATTTTTCTTAGTTATCATTTCTTAAGTCTCTTATGGCTAATTTTAAGTGATTCATTTGAAGGGGTTTTTTTATAGCCTATGAAGGAAAAATAAACTTCAGGCTGGGTTTCTTAAACAATACATTTAAAGTGTTCCTTCAGCCTGGCTTCTCATTTCCTCTTTGTTTTTCCTTTGATAGCCGCTTGATGGCAGTAGAAGTACCGTAAAGAAATCTGACTTGAAAGAAAAGTAAAGCCTGTGTTATGTGCATAACTGTGCTTTCTGAGTTCAGATTTGAGGACAATCCAGTGCAAGTTTATTGACCATAAATTATTATAAACTTGTGACAAATGAGGATTGGTTTGGGGTTAGATTTTGTGAAATGAAACACAATGAAAAATCATTTGATTTAAGATGTCTCCTCCCTTTGGAACTTGCATTGGTTTATTAACTGCCTGGCTACTCAGAAATTTTCTGTGTGCACAGAGCCCAGCCCACAGTAGGCATGCTGTGCATCTTACTAATTGCTGTGTGGTCAGACCTTGAAGTTAAGATGGATAGCTTTCTAGCTTCAGAAAGGAACTGGGGGTTTGAAGCAAATCTTAAAAAGAGTAAGACTTAAAAAAAAAAAGTGGCCAAAATACAATGTTTGTATGGGAATGATGGAAACTACTGGGGCCCATTTGGAAATGGTAGAGATCAGACAGAGATGGAGGTGTTTAGGGAGGAGATTCCAGGTAGGTTCTAAGACCCAAGGGCATTGGACCAGATGTAAGAGGAGGAAAGGTATTTAGTCACATTGTAGGGCAGCTAATGTAGGCGAGTGTCCAGTCAACTCTACTGTTGAAGTCGTTATTGAAGGGCTCCATCCTTAGGGGGCCAAGGATATGAGCACAAAATCAAAGGCAGGGATTTACATATGGAGCCCATAAGGCAGACCTCCTAACAGAATTGGATAGAGTCTAAGTACAACTTCTGGCCCAGAAGTTGTACTTAGAAAGAAGCTCTTATGGAGCTTCTCAGTAACTTTCTCAGACAACTTTAATTATCCCTAAGTGGATCAGGACCCTGCACTTGTAGTAGGATTGAAATTTTAAGAATCCTAGAAGGAAGTTGGAGGTCTGTCATAGCAGGCAGCCAGTCTCCTTATCACCACAGAACAGGGAATGCAGGTTGTGTCTGAATTTTAGATCTTAGAACAAAGATCATTGTGGATCAGGAGAAAGCACCCAGGCATGAGAAGAAGGGAGAGCTAAATTTTGTTCTTGACTTTTTTACTTCTTGCTGTGATGGTATTGGTTAAGTCACTTTAAGCACTCTGAGCTTGAAAAATTGTTTTCAGAAGCAACATCTATCAGTTCTAAGTGAAATAAATAGAAATGAGCAGAGTCCACAGTCAGGGAGATAAGATAAGAAGTTGAGGTGGTGATCTCATAGTAGTAATAAAGGCTACGACTTAGATGAAGATAGAAAACTGAATCCAAAAGATGAGAGTGGTGGTGGTACTGCTGTTGAACCCAGCACCTTACACATGCTAGGTAAGCACTCTGCCACTGACCTGCATCCCCAGCCCTTTTCACTTTTATTTTTGAGATGGTCTTGCTAAGCTACCAAGGCTGCCCTCAAATTTGTAAGCCCCCTGGCTCCAGCCTCCTGAGTAGATGGGATTACAAGAACATATCATAGTCACTATAAAGAGCTCACAAGTTCTGAAGAAGAAAGAAGAAACTTGACCAGAGGGTATAGAGGATGGAGAAAAGGTCTTAGTAAAGAATGATTCAGCTCTAGCCCAAGAGATCAGAAAATAGTAGACTACTGAAAGACATGGGGGAGTATAGGTAAGGGGTTTGACCTTCTGGGTGGGTTTGATGGGAGGTGGGATGTCCTTTTTGTCCACTGGGCACCTGGAGACAGGTGAGCAGAACAGATCCAGATGTTACTAATCTTGAGAGTTATCAGTGTACAGCAGGTTGTTGAAACTACCTCAGAGAAAGGATCTTTAGAGGACCCAAGAGAAGAGCACAAATGGAAAAGAGCTGAGAATTAATGATAGAAATTTAGGAAGGGCCCATGATTATAGGTAGAGGAGATGATGTTACTATGGAGATAGAAAAGAAATATTTGGAGAGATAGATAAAGCAACGAAAATGAATTGATGAAACCAAGAGAAGATTTGAAGTAGAAAAGAAGGATAAGCAGTATGCAGTGCTGCTAGAGACCATGAGATTACATCAAGGTACAGGTTAATAGTTGATGTATGAGGAAGACATCAGAGACCTTGGAAAAAATACTCCCAAGTTGTTGAGAACAGAAACTAAAAAATAAGGGACAAGACTTGAGGTTTAATCCCCAGCACCATCCCCCAAAAAGTTAATGAAAAAGAAAGATGTTTGGGGTTCACATGTCTTTGGAGGGAAGAGAAGAACTTAGAGGATATAGTAAAAGAAGGTTTCCTTCTGGTATGCTCCTATGGATCTCATCATATTATAGGACCTGAAGTATAAGATGTTATAACAGTTAATACCAGTATTTTAAAATTAGAACAAGGTCTATTGTAAATGGAACATATCTATGTTTTGATAAAATTGAAACGTTTTTTCTTATTTAAGTGAAATAACTTTTCTTAGTACTTTGATAACTGAAGATTAGAACTATTTTTTGGTTATGCCAAGATACAAAGCTATTTATAACAGTGGTAATCATTCCTCACCCAGAGTGACTGAGCTTTTTTCCCTCTCCCTCTTTACCTTATATAAATAAGGGAAGTAACTTCAAAAGACCAATGTATTTATTTTAAAAATATGAGCCTGACTAATTAAATTTGTGTTTTAAGTAGACATTTTGCAAGTAGGCACTATCATTAGCCACCATATGCTAAGAAAATTAAGTTTTTGTCTTATTAGGATAATGTTCATGAAATTAATCATAATCAAGGTGAATCAATTGGTGACATAAGTAGAAGTAGAGATATACAGGGAGGGAGCTTTGTGATAGAACTGGGAAGGGATTAGAGAATAAGGGAAATTTTTACAGACATTAGAGATAGATTTTGCAGGATGGATACCAACTGTTAGGCAGATAATAAAGTCATGGTGTTTCTGGGAGAGGAAACAGTGTATGTGGCAAGGAAATGGACTGTTCCTGAGTTTGGCAGGGCTACAGGGAAAGGTGGTGGGGAGTGAAATCACAGGTTCTCTTTCCAGTAGTAGAAATTCTAAGCATTACTCATTTAAATATTCTTGAACAAAGTTCTGTTGCCTTTGAAGACATTGAAAATGAAGTTAATAGCAACTCCACCCACCCAAGACCTTGTTTTTGCCAGTGCCTTCTAGGATATTCAGTTTTTGCCCCTGAAGAATGTTAATTTCCATTTTAAATCATTAACAAGAACAATACAAAGTGGAGTCTATTACTGATAAATATCTGCAACATTGTTGACTTTGTAATTGAATATTATTCAGTGAGATGCAATGAGTTCTATCTTTTGATTTCTTTTTTTGTAGTCAAATGATGTCTGTCTACATGTTAAGTGCATTGCATGCCATACTAATTTCTTTTGTATGATTTCTATGACTCAGTGTTAGAAATATGCACACCTTAAATAATCAGGTTCCATATTGATTTATTATTTTTCCAGCAAGTCCCTACTGTATAATATTTAACTAGAGTACAATTATAAAGGTTGCATATAAAGTTAACTACCTTCACTCATGTATAACGATGCACAGATGTTTCTTTTGGCTAAGTGTTTCATGCTTTAAATCACATCATTCATCTATCTGCTCATATTATTCCTAATAATCAATTAATGGTGATGACTTGGAAGTGTGTGTTACTTGGAAATTATTCCAAACTATTTTAAAAGATTGATTTTAGAAATAATATTTTTATTTTAGGCATTCAGTATTTATTTCTCCTTCAGCTAATTACTGAATCATATTTTTATGTCTGCTGTTTTGAATAAGAGTCTTTAATAAAAGTTTTTTGAATTTGTTTGTGTGCAAGTGACAGAATTAGTTAGTGTTTCTTAAGGAAAAAAGTTTTATGGTAGCTAGTAGAGGTCATCTGAAACTGAATTTGACAGGAATTTGCTTAAACCTCTCCTGACTGGTGTTTGCTTTCTGTTTGCTCTCGGATTGGTTGAAGCACCAATAGTTTCAAAGGTTAATGCAAACTTTGGTAGCGTGTCCGCATTTCAGAAAGCTGAGAGTTAACGTGAGGGTCATAATCCTCTCTAGCAGTAAAACGAAGGGTTTGCCTTGAGAGTTTGCCAGCGTTGTCATTTGACAGTGAGCAGTAATGTTGGTCTGAGATGATTGGTGGCCAGAAATAAGCCACGGTGTCTAATGAGACACAGGGACCCATCCGGGCAAGATGCCACAGCATTTCTTGTGTGTGCCTTTCTCATAAGCAAAATGGCCTCAGGCTGAAGAGGATGGTCACAAAGTTTGTGAGGAATTAGAGGTCAGAGTGGAATTTCTGGACTTCATGGGGAAGGTCTACGCCCTGGATTTTGAAATGAGTGGATTTGTGCAACTGTGATCTACAGATCAAATGGGGAATGTATGTGGCTGTGTAAGAGCTGAGAAAGAAGATCAGTATTTTGATCCTGCCAAAACTCCTTTGAGCCCTGAAAAATATCCTTCTGGAAGAAAATATTTCAGAAGAAAACCGATCCAGAAAATTGTTGGTAACCCAGAGTCAGTTGAGCAAAGCAGTGGAAATGAAAGCAAGAAGTGTGACACTCAGCTTTCAAGAAAACAGACAGCTCTTTTATCCAGAGGACTGATACCGGAGGACTCTGCTCCTCCCAGCCCCACACTAGAAGACAGTGTTCAGAGAGAGAAGACAGAGGTTGCAGCTGACAGTGTTAAACAGAAATTTGTGCCGAGGGCTACAAGCCGTGGGTCTTACCAAGTGCACGCGTCTCCTGTGAAGAACAGTGAGATAGAAGCACAAGTTAGTGCCCCGGATGAAGAAATTTCTGAGAAATACAGCACTCCATGTTGCACAAAGTGGAAGAAGCATTTAGATGATATTAACACAAGAGAAATAGCATTCCAGAGAAAAACTGATGTGTTTTCTTTCCGAAAGGCAGCCAGCTTAAGTTCCATCCAGTATGGTAGAGAGCAATCACTCGAAAAGAGTGAGTCTGCTGAAAACCCACCAGAAAGTTATAGCAGCGTTCAAGACAGGCCAAACACTGAGAGATTTTGCCCTTGTGCATCACATCATGTTCAGTTCACAAAAAGGAGATGCCATTCTCTCTCTGCTTTTGTGTCCTCTGTTTCCAAGGACACACATGGAGATGAGGTAAGTGAAATGTGGAGCCTGAGTTTAAGGTGTAAATAAGTGGTCCACATGCCTACATCAGACTGAGGTTTTGTAGTTTGTCATTTTCATAATAGTTTACGTGAAAACTGTAGAGTTCTTGGTGTATTTTATTCATAGCCTTACATTTGATTAGTGTGATTTTTTTGTGCCGTCTGCATTCTTTATTCACATTTTAGTTTCAGTACCCTCTGCACATTTATTGTTGGAATATTTAGAAAAGCACTGGTTTAAGAGAATGCTTGTTTTTTAAATTTCTGTAGTTCACTGACTTTTCTTATAGATTAGCCTGTGGAAACTTAGCTGTGTGGTAGTTAAAAGTTAAATTACAGAACAGTTATAGCAATTAAATCTTGCAAAATAGTAGAGGGGATTTCAGATATTCCTAAAACAAATATCTGAGGTGACAGATATGCCCATTACTCTGTTCTGATCATTATAAATTGTATATGTGTAGTGAAGTGCTACATTGTTCCCCATAAAAATGTATAATTACTGTGTGTCAATTAAGAATAAAAATATTTTAAAAAACAATCATGACAGGGCCTGGAGCGGTGGCTCGGTGGTTTCGATGCTTGCCCGGCATGCAAGCAAGTACACAGTTCAAACCCCAGCACCCATGTACACAACTAAGTGTCAGAGGAATGAAAGCCTTGTGAAAAACTCAATACAAATTGATTCTTTCTGTCTTTCACTGTTCTCTCTTAAAAAAAATCATAATAACACAATAGTTTGGATATTGTTCAGTAGTTTGAGTATATGTAGAATGAAGTACAATTACCAGTCAATACTGACTTGCTGTTCTATAAGTTTAAAAAGCCAAATTCCAGTTCTCTATCAGTTTTTATGCACAAAGATATTAAAAAATTGCTTTCAATTCTGTGTGTATGTTGGAGTGGAGGCACAGAAGAAATTGCTTAAATCCATTCTGTTTCTTCGTTACATGAGTTATTTCTTGGCTCCCATTCGAACAGAGATCATTACGGCAACATGTGATAGGAATTTGAATATGATATAGACTACCAGGAAGTTGAGATCTTTATACCTAACACTGATTATTAAGCCCTAGACAAGTTATTTCTCTGGGCTTTTTGTCTTTAAAATGTAATAGGGTCTGTATTTATTTATTTGCCTGGGAAGTGCATCGTCCAGACAACTTTACCATGTCACTAGGTGGGAGTTGACAGTTTTTTTTTTAAGCTAACTTGTTATATCTTTTATTTAAAAAATCTGGATATAAGTGATATTGGTAATGTTCAACACTCCTGGGCAGGTCATTGTGTCATTGGGCAGAGGTCATTTATATGCACTGTAATAGAATAAAGTTTTATCAGGCTTAGTTAGTATAGTCATCTTTGACCTTGGCTGGTGAGTTCTCCTGAAGGTGTCCCAGTTTGTACACACCACACACCTTGCCATTATTATGTCATCAGATCTATTTACATTTTACAAGGTTGTATTTTAAAAAGAAAGCATCTAGTCTGTGTCATTCTCTGTGTAGGTCTAGCATAAAGGCTGGTGAAAAAAACTTCTTGGCTGTTACATGTTTTTGAGTGTAATCACTTGTTTTACTTTCATTTAAGTTTCCTTTTTTGTTGCAAAATTTGGCTTCAAGTTAGCAGTACATTTTTTTCAACTGTGCAAATTCTTAAAATCTGTTTCCTCAGTGATACATGAGCCTACTCCTTCCTCCTCTTTTTGGTATTATCCTCAGGTTGAGGATTTTACCCTTGTTTGTAATTTGTGTATCCAGTGATTTTTTTGAAACTTCAGAAAATCCATGTGAAAATAAGTCATTAACCTGCCATTCATAATTGTTAAGCAAAGATTCCTAGGTATATAACAAATCCTGGCATCTTCTGGGTCAGAGTTGAATGGGAGAGTCATTACTTTGAGGAGTTTGACATCTCACTTCCCTGCAGAGCAGATGAAGACTATTCTGTGGCATACAAAGAGTCAAAACCAATAGTTTAGCTATTCCTCTTAGGGCATTCTTTCTGTTTCCTTGGAGGTGTTTGACTCTGCTTAATTGTCTCTGCCTGGAATTTTCCACAGAACTCTTTATCTTGCGTTGGATTCCACATTTTTCACTGGAGAATTAGATGCAGTAGAGAAAAGAGCTCTCAGCCTCTTCATTGGTGTTTAATCCCAGAAATGGTTTGTTAGCCAACATTGTTTCATTTATTCCTTTCAGGTTCTTTTTCGTGTCTTTCCTGTTTGATCCATTCTTACTCTTAGTTGTATGCTTGATTGGACTTGATGACATTTGAGTTAATTGCCAAGTAGAATAATCTACAATTCTTTGAGCTCATCTTAACCTAACTTGAACTCCCTGGGTCATGTGACATTAGTCATTCTCAGTACGGATGACCAGCCAACTTCTTCTTTAAATCTTCTAACAGGCGGACTAGCGTGGCCCTGTAGGCTGTGGTTCTGTGGATGTTGACCAGCCAGCCTTACTTGCATGCATAATGAATATGAATCTCACAAACATGTTACCTATTTATTAGGGTGAGAACATGAGTTAAATGAGGGGAAAAAGGAGTATCTAAGGTTTGTATGCTGCTTTTAATTAGAAAAATGCTTTCAGACACATAATGTCTTTTGAACACCCCAAAAACTGTATGAAATAGGCAAAATTGACAGCTCTTCTTATATAGAATGAAAAATGCAAACATACAGACATTAAGTCCTAAGGGAATATAATAAATGAGATTAGTTTCGTTAACTGTGGCACAACATCTGTTTCATTTAATTGTGAAAGAAATTCTGCTTGGGTGCAGTACCTGTAGTCCTAGCTGCTTGGAGGCTGAGGCAGGAAGATTGCTTGAGCCCAGGAGTTTGGAGCTGTAATGGTCTGTGCTGATGAGGTGTCCCCACTAAATTCAGCATAAGGAGGGGTGAACTGGCCCAGTTCAGAGATGGAACAGATCAAAACTCACCTGGTAATAAGTAGTGGGATCTTACCTGTGAATGACACTGTACCCCAGCCTGGATAACATAGCAAGGACTTATATCTTGGGGGAAAAATAGTTCTGAAGGAGATTGTTGAGAATAGATCAGAGCAAGAATTGATGTTTATAGGTCATCTGTGAAGGATGAGTGCCATAGTAGAGGTGGCAGAGGGTAGACCATTTTTGGAGATAACAGGGTTGTGCTCAGGGATTCTCCTGTTTATCTAATGCTCTCAAGCTTCTTGTACCTTGTGACAGGGTCTCCTACCTTTTCCTTGAGCTCTTCCTACAAAGCATTCTTTTTCTTTAGTTTCACAAATCCTACCTCTTCCCAGTCTTGTCAGGTTGATGTAAGCAAAGGCAGTTGATTTCTCTGTTTATAGACTACAAAGTCTCTAATCTGAACACATGTGAGAATAATCTGAAGAGATTTAAAAAATATAGATGCATATATGTCTCCCTCAGAGATTCTAATTTAATAGTTCAAGCTGGAATTCCATGGGTGGTTCTGATGGTTGGACAGTGGACAGGGAGCTTTTTATTATTCTTATTCTCTAGCTCTGCTTCTCAAAGTTTGGTCCCTGGGTCCTTGCAGGAGAATCATCTGGAATGCTTATTGAAAACATCCTGCCCCTTATTTAACCTCATTGCTATAACTCTTGGTGGGGAAGAAATTAACCATCTTAGAGGGTGAGCAGAACACATTCTCAGTTGTTCTGAAATACCTTTTTTTCTTTTTTTGCTCTGAAAATATGAAACGTACTTATAGAATTTATACTGAGAATTCAAGGACCAGGTAAAATCCAATGTGTTTTTTCCTTTTATATGGTAGCTTTGTGCCACAGATCTACAGTTGGCTAGTTCATTTCTTTCTGAACAATTTGATCTCTTTTTTAAAAATACAAATGGATTTATTGATTTCACAACCAGTTTTTGAAAATTTAGCTTTAAAATAATAGTATAGAATTTGGGCACCTTTCAGTATTATAACGCTTCTGTTGTTTTTTTTTTTTTAATACATGAAGGACCTACAGAAGTTTGAAATTCTTTGCTCTACAAAAAAGTTATTTATATGTTGGACTTTCTGTCTGTTTGAATAAGGAATAAAGAATTTGTTGAAAGTAGTTACCAGTTTAGAGTATTAGTAGTTGATCTTTACCAACTTTTTAATGGCTTTGACCTTCATTTAACCCTTCCTTTCTTACAGGCAGTTTGTAACCATTAGAATTTTAAAAATGTTTGAGCCATCCTTGCAGTTAAAAATAATTTTTGGAGTAATTCCACACTTAAAAAAAACTTGGAGGCAGACACTTGAAATGTGTTGAATGCATTTATTTCTGCCAAAATAGTTCAAACATTTTGAGAGAAATGGTCTCTGGAAGCAAGCATCTTGGCTTAGAAATATTTGCCTGTGTTGACAAATACAATATGGAACTCACTTTTGCCTGACTGTAGTGTCACATGGTAAGAATAAAAGAGGTAAGCAATCATGCTTCCCCTCTAACAGTTACCTCCTTTTACTGTGTCACTGTGGGGCAGGCAATGTTCTGGGCCCTGTGCACAGGTCATCTTAGTCTCTCAAGAGCTCTGAGGAAGGGGCTGGAGCAGTGGCTTGGTGGTTACGGTTCTTGTCCGGCATGCGCAAGCACCACGTACACAACTAAGCATCAGAGCAATGAAAGCCATGTGAAAAACTCAATAAAAATTGATTCTCTCTCTCACTGTTTTTCTCTCTTAAAAAAAAAAAAAGAGCTCTGAGGAGGTACTATGATCTTCATTTTACATGAAAGGAAACTGAGGCCCAAAGAAGTCACAGGCCTAGTAAATGGCAGAGTCAAGAATTGAATGTAAGTCACCATCCTCCATAGACATGCAGCAAGCTTCATTCCAGTGTTAAACATTTATTCTTGAAATAACTGTTAAGAGACTAGTGAGGCGGAAGAATCTCAAGCTCCACCTGTTTCTTTCAGTTGCTTTTATTAATAATTAAACTTTCATATAAAATACAAACTTAATTTTTCTTCTAATAGAAGCATGAAGGAATTGGATTTTCACTCAATAGCATTTTTGTATATGACCCTCTAAATCAAGAAGGATTCTGTGTTCTGTCATTTGATTATCTATCATTTATATCTGTCACATTTCCCATAAGTCTGGTTCTGCTTCTGTAGAATGAGGTGGCTCACTGATGGATAAAGCTTGTTCTGGAATGTTGTAGGGAGTCACTGTAGATTTGGTGGAGTAGAAGAAAGAACACTTATGAAGTCTAGTATCTGAAGACTTGATTTTAACTTAGGAGGTCTTCTTATTCACATCTGTAAAATGGGAGTGATATCTTGTGAAATTAAACATAGAACAGAATTAAACAGGGTCATGTATGTGAGATAGACACAGGAGTCTGCAGAGTGCTTTATTACCTTTATCTTATTACTGTCTTCTCCTGTGGAAGAGAGGAAACACCTTGTAATCACTCTCTGAATAGAAGAACTTTGTAAGTTTTTAAAAATTCCCTAAAGTCATAAAGCATTCTGTATAACCAGGGTAGGCTGCCAGCTTGTGCCCCCTGTAATCCTACCTCCTGTTATCCTCATTCATTACTACAACAAATATTTAGTGAGCACCTACTGTGTGTCAGTTGGGGTACTGACTATCTTCCTCAAGTTCTAAGGGTAGTCTAAAAATGTCACTTTACTCCCTTGAAGGAAATTTTTGAAGCCGCTTTTGATTATTTACACCTTAGTATGGATTCATTTCAAAGGCATTGTTGAGAATAGCTTGGATATGAGAAAAAAAGAGAATCTAATGCCGGAAGCCAGTCTGAAATTCTGAGGGGTGGAAAAATGGTCAGTATCAGAGTTGTGGTTAGTCTATTGGGGATTTTTTTTTTTTTTTTAAAGCAAAGTCTTGCTATGTTGCCCAGACTGACCTTGAACTCCGGGTCTCCAGTGATTTTCCTCCCTTCAGTCTTCTAAGTATCTGGGACTATGGGTACACTACCACACCCAGCTTAGTGGGGAAATAATGAACGTTCATGTCCAGTTTACATGAGAGATGCAGGTGAAAATGTGAAATGTCCTGTGTATCAGCTGCTCTGTATACACAGGTTGAGATGCGCCAGTAAAAAGGAGCTTGGTTGTGAGGGGTGGAGTGGAGCTGGGGGATGGACCTGTGTCTGTGCTGCCATTTTCCCACCTGTGGGTGCACTGGAAGGAAGCTGACTTGGTGGCATCCATTATGTCTGCTGACCTAGAGGACAAAAGGATCTGAGTTATCAAGATAGGTTATCCCCCTCGCCTTAATGTGAATGAGAAATTTCACTCTCAGAAATTCTTAATTGAATTTAGGAGAAGACCTAGCTTCATAACGTAGGCTCCCTTACCAGCATGGTGTGAGACCCTGGGCACATCTCATCACTTCTTTTTGTCTCAGCTTGTTCATTAACATGAATGGGTCCATCAAATGACTCTCTGTCCTTTCAGTCATTTCCAAGATTTCTGGTCTTTACTTTTTATAGCCTTCTTTATGCAACATATCTTATTTCGTTCTCTTTAGAGCTGTTGCACATAAATTATTTAAATGGTAAATTTGAGAAAAATTTTAAATAAATGAAAACTTTAAAAGAAAAGTTATATTATCTGCATTATTATGAAATGCATCTTTATTTTTAAAATGGTTAAGAAGGCTGGGGTTGTGGCTTAGTGGCAGAACACTTGCCTAGGATGTTCAATCCCCAGCATTGCAAAGAATTTAAAATAAAATCAATGTGAATAAACTTTCCGGGAGTATGTGAGTAAACTTTAGAGTTGGCTGTTCTTATGTACTCAGTGCATGCCGTAAACATGACAGTATCTGTAAAAATAGGGTGTTCCTGTTGCCCAGTTGTCTGGTGGCATTGACTTTGCTCTGAGGACTTTCACATTTACAGATTCAGCTGACTGACATGGTGAGGCTGTTGCAATCCATTTAACAGTAAGTAGGTCATTTAGCAATAGGCTGTGAATGAAGTCATTCAGTACTGTGGAGTATATTGATTCATTTTCTTTCATTGACATTACATTTACAGGCTATATACTGTGTTACATTTGTGAGTTTCTGTTTTATTTTGTTTTGTTTAGAAAAATGGTTTGGGTGAAAATCAGCTTTCCTACCTGATATGAGATTATCACTGCATGGTCTCTGGACTTTTGCTTACTGCAGGACACTTGACCAGTGGTCAGCGTGTTCTATTATTATTGGAAAAAGAGGATAATTGGAAGCCATGTAATTTTCTAAAATGGCAAGGTTTACATGATAGGTTAAAATTCATTTTCATACCAATGAAAATATGAAACAGGTTTCTTATTTTTTGCATTTTTATTACTTCCTTATTTTCTTGCTCTCCCTCCCTTCTTCTTTTTATTAAAAGCAGATACTTATTGAGCATCTAATAAGTGCTGTGTTGAACAGAGTATGGAGAGAATGTTCTAAGGGGAAAAGTGGCTTGAGGGAATAAATAAAAGAAAGGGCACAAGTACAAATACATCTTGATG
The DNA here is from genome assembly GCA_004027875.1 of Aplodontia rufa. Taxonomy (NCBI): domain Eukaryota; kingdom Metazoa; phylum Chordata; class Mammalia; order Rodentia; family Aplodontiidae; genus Aplodontia; species Aplodontia rufa. Next base: position 22,007 of record PVKS010015301.1, on the reverse strand, counting down.
TTCATGAGATTTGATCATAGAAGGAGAATGTCTTGTGTGGGTCTGGAAAGATCTACCAAGTCTGAATGAGATTACTGTGACTGCAGAGTAAAGAACGAGCTGAACTGGAAATGGGAGTAGGGCAAGACTTGGTAACCAAACTAATACGGTGGCTGTTACTAATTTGGACACTGAAGCTTTGTTCTGGAAGAAGTGGAAGCTCTCTTGAGCCCAGCATTATTGTAGGCCTATCATGACTATGCTTAAAAACATGCTATTGGTATAGTCTCCAGATAATAGTTGCCTCAACTCAAGTTGGTGGTGGGAAAAGAGGAAGTGGGAAATAAGACCCCCTTGTCCCTGCAAAACTCTTGAGATAGTTACTATATCCATTTTTTTAAAGGTCTTCACCAGGGATGTTGAACACTAGCAGATGAGCAAGTGTTTGGCAAGATTAACCACATAAATGAAGAGGGTTCAGAAAAGTTAGGTTAATGCATCCTTTTATGCTCTTAGAGCTCCAGGACCAGTTTCTTTTGTCCCCAGAGTACAGAAGCAAAGCATTCTACTTGTTCTCAGGTGTTTACTGCATCTTTAGCTGTTTATGGAGATTGTGGTTCTTATTGCCTGACCACATTCTCTGAGGCACTTGGTCAGACCTGTACCATGAAGGGGCTAACAGCTCATTATTTGACGCTGTTGAGTATCCAGGAGCATGCATTTGTCTGGTCAATTCACAGGTTTGGTTTTGTTTTGTTTTTAAAGAGAGAGGGATAGTGAGTGGTGAGAGAGAGAGAAAGAATCTATTTTATTTAGTTTTCGTGTGACTATCATTGCTCAAACACTTCATTGTGTATGTGGTGCTGGGGTTTGAAACCACATACTCATGCCAGGCAGGTGCTGCAATTGCTGAGCCACTGCTCCAGCCCCTCGGTCCACAGTTGTTACCATGTACATCAAGTCAGGTTTTTTCCTTTTGCTTGTACATTGCTCATACAGAGTCAATTGTACCTTATTAGTTCCAGTTATTGGTATTTTGAACATTGAATATCATCTCACCTCTGCCAAGAGGGATAAGGGGTAATAAGGAATGAAGTATCAGTGTTGTAAGGGTAGAGATAAAGTTAAAAAAGGAGAAGCAAATGTGGTAAAGAGCAAGATAGCTTTTTGTTGTTGGAACCAGCATTTTTTTTTTAAAGTCTGAGGCTAGTTTTTAGTTTTTATATTTGCTTATAAATGGAGTGAAGATGTAAAACAGAGGTGGTAACTTCTTTATTCTTGAGGCCCAGAATCCTGAACTATGAAAACAACTTTATATTTGGGTATTATATGGATTTTTTTTAATGCCCAGAGGGTTCAAAATTATTATGTTAAAATATATACCAGCCAAATTTCTAATTCCAATGAGTTTGAGGCCCTCTTATCAAAAGAGTTAGATTTTTCTGAGCATTTGTTTTATTACCAGTAGGATCTCTATCTGGACAACTGCATTGTAAAATGTCCAGGCAGTTTTTGAGAAGACCCAGATGAAAGAGAGTACTTGATAGAGTAAGATGTATAGGAAGCAGAATGAGAAAGAATTAAGAATATTGGAGGAAAGAGGTCAGACAGAGGCTGTATGTGAGTAATGGGACAGGGAAGTGAGGGAGTCCCCACTAATGGGGTGTTTTCTCTATAAAGAAAAAAAAAGGGATTATTTAACATAGAAGAGGTGATAGGGAAGGGAGTTTTAGGCAAACAGTGAAGAATTGAAAATGACTTTGTGATGGGTAAGTTCTGGCCAGTTAGGATGTCAATAACAGGAGGCTTCTTTCATTGCCCACCTGGAATTTGTGGTGGCAGCTGTCCACATGGTAGGATGGATGGTTTTCTGTAATACAGCTTAGGGTGAGAGCAGGGAAGATACATGCTGATGGATGAGGATTGAGGTATGGTTGGGTGGGTGCCCTGTAAGGATCTGGTGAGGGAGTTGAGGATATTGACATGAGAGAGTGGTTGAAATAGTGGTTTATACCCTACCAGACAGAGAAGGAGGTGAAGATAAGAGAGGACTCTGTAGAGGAGGAAAAATTCTCCAACCTCCTAAATTCATAGTTTGTACTGACCTCTGTAACAAAAGACAAACTTAACAAGAGAAAAACAAATGGAAATTGATGAATGTGTGCATTTCACATATACATGGGAGGCCTAGGGAATGAGTAGTTCTCAAATAGTGAATTTGAATTCCAGGTTCAATCAAGAAAATAAATTTATAGGGAAGTGACAAGACATGAAAAATTACTTCTTGTCTCTAGGAGTGGCAGCTTGGGGAAGGCAAATTAAGGGCAAGTAGAGGCGAGTCAGTAAAGTTTGTTCATGTTGAATCCTCTAGTACCATCCGGCCTACGAATGTCTCCAGTTGTTTTCATGGGTTCATCTTTTTATCTCTGGTATAAAGGTGAGGTAGAAAGGACACTTTGTATTATCTGTGCCCTGCTTTTAGGCAAATGGAAGGCAGAAAGCTTTCCTGTATCTGCTACTGATTAATCATGTTCATCCCAGCCATCCGTATTTGTGGGTGGTGTTTTCTGGTCTCTCTCAGTGCCTTCTTGTCTTCAGTTATGTATTATTAAACCTGTTTGTGTTTCTCTTGTTTATCTGTCTTATTACTTCGGTCCATTCCAACTAAAAACTTATGTTCTGACTAAGAACTTACAAGGTTTGAAGCCAAAAATTATTTTTCTTCCCCTGTAACTTACAGATTAGGACAAAATTGGGCAAGTCAAGGAATGTGAGATGTTGTTGAAGCCAGATAATTGGCTTAGCTAGAGTTACAGAATTAGCATAATAGAAAAGCAGGAAGTTGCTGTCAGAAGTTTAGTGTCTGAGATAGACTAGCTCTGGTTCAAGATGATGATATCCAGGATGCAGATGCATGAGAGGATTGAGAAGATGGGTGCTAAATGGGACAAGTTTTGGACTTGCAGGCACTTACTCTTTCAGGTGCCAGACATTTGGGGGATGCAGAATCATTTTTGAGGACAGGGAAAAGATGTTAGAGCAAGAGTGTCCTACAGTAAAAATGTAGGAATGTAAAAATGAGGTCTTTGCACCACCCATAGGCAATGGTTTAAAAACCACTGGATTTGCATCCCTGGGGGAGTTAGGTGTACCTCTGCTCCCCACTGGCCTACTAGAGTCTGAGACTTGGCAGATTTGAGTTACCGTAGTGGAGGGAGGGACACCAGGGATTCATCAAGAAGGTAGAAGCAGTGTAAGGTACTGAAAATACCAGAGACTTCATTTACTGAGGGATGGGTATTTTTGGAAGGTTTGGGAATGGTGGCAAGCTGGTCAGGGGAAATGGAACACAAATGAAATATGGGCATGGCAGGCTCAGTGACAGGAAGAACTTGGGTTTGAGTGGTAGCCAACTATGACCTAGATGTGAAGCATGAGGGCTTCAAGTTTCCAAAAGGAACTCTGGTATAAAGCATTTTGTTTGTTTTTGGTGCTGGTTGACAGATTGTTTTTGAGAAGCATTAAGAGGCAGATCCTGCTAATAAAGTTGTGATGGAGAGTTTTCTCTGTGCCAAGCATGCTGAGCATTCAAAGTACTTATTATTTCATCTAATCCAAGGAGGTAAATGTTATGATAATTTGAGTTTCAAAGATGAGGAAAATGAATTTTTGAAACATTTGGTGCATAGTCTGCGTTCCTTCATTCCGTTAACTGTTGGAAGTGACATTTGACTCCAGGCTGCATGAGCTGAAACCCTGTCTAATCATTACAGTGTTGGCTCCAGGTTTTGCAGGGAAGTACTCCCTGAGGTCCTACAGTCTGACCTGTGTGTCAATCATCCCTACCCTGCCCTTGGTGGAGGACTGGGGCTGTTCCATTGACATATAGTTTTCAAATCAGGGGTTATGAATGACAACTGTAGACTTATGACTTTTAGCATTCAGTTTACTTTTCCTTTTTGCTTTTAGTTGCAGAGTATCATGAAAAATTTGAAATATTTCAGATAGTGGCTAATGTCTATTTTTTTTAAATTATCTTTAATCTCTATGAGGCTGACATTCAGTTAATTGGGAATAGCAGGAGAAGCTGAAAATGAGTTCATGCATTAATATTTGATATGTTAAAGTGTGGTTCATAAAATAAATTTGCTTTTCAAGAAAGTTACAGCTTTTTAAATAGTATGTGTGTGTGTGAGTGTTACCTGCGGTAGTATATGTGTAGCAGTTGGAAATTCACCTGTTGAAAGCTTATTTAATAATATGTTGTTTCGGTTTATATTTAACCATCTTCAAACCTCTATAACCAACTCTTCTAACATCCTTTCTTAGGGAGAATATTCTAGTGCTCAAATTTTTTACAATGGTACCTTGTAGTTGAAATTTACTGACTTCCCTAGTTAATAGATGATTACCTTTGTAACCGGACTGGCATGGAATGTTCTTGAATCAGCAAAAAGCAGTGCCCCCTCCACTCCCCAGCTGTTTCTCTCCTTTTAAAATAGCACTATAAATACCCCAGTGTAACTCCTGCATTGTAAGGGTTTCCCAAAGGAGTTGATTTTATAATTTGTAAAAGCTTATAGGAACCTATTGTGAAATTTTATCTAGAGGTGCAACATTTTTTAAAATTTTATAGACCAGATTTTAAAAAATTCATTAGTGTGGAGGCTTAACTTTTTATGTAGTTTCCTACATTAGTTTAACTTGTTTTCATAGATTTTTATCTGTTTCAGGTGACAAATTTTAAAACTATTTACTCCTTTACATAGGAAGATGGTTTTAAGAAGGATAGAGCTTCTCCCTTTATCATTTGTAATTATCACTTTGTGATAACAATATCACAAAAATAAAATAGCCAACCTCTATTGAACATTTATTTACTATGGGCTAGATATTACAATGAGCTAATGTTGAATTCCTACATACAGTATAATAATTGTTATCATTATTATTTTATACGTGAGACAGTAATCTTAAATCAGTTAGGTAGCCTGGGCAAGTTTGAGATGTAAATGCATAGGTGGTGCCAGAAAGGGACACAAGCCTAATTTTAAGACTAGAATATTCTTAGAAGTTGGGCAGAAAATTGTGATTTTTTAACACATAAAACAATCCCTCTAATATATATGCTATTCAGTGTGTTCACAACTGACATTTCTTTGTCATGTTATGGAGACTAGCACGCATTCCTAGGAATGATGATTACAGCTGAGATGCTTTGCTTTCAAGTCCCAGCCATTTGTCAAGGCAGGTGTCTCAAGGGTACTGCTGCCCCTGCAGTACGCAGGAGAAAGGGTATGTGGGCCTCGTTGCCATCTTCAACAAGTGGGGTTGCAAGGGCTGTCAGGCCTGACAAGGGCTTTAACTGCTGTAGCCAGCCTGCCCCAGAACCCAGAGTTGGCTGTGCCCTGGCTCTTGTGGCAGCTGGGAGGAATAATGGGCTTCCTGTTTGAATTTTAAACAACCACATGAAAAGCTGTCTTTAGTCTGGAGTCAATTGGGGTCCCCCCCCTTCCGCTTTAACTTGCTTGACTCTGTATTTTGACCTCTCAGTTCTTTGTTTACAGTCTCTTAGTAAGACTTTAGACCTAAAAGGGCCTTAAATGTTATCTGCTTTTGCTTCTTACCCTCTCGTTATAGATGAGGAAGTTGACTCACAAGGGACTCATGGCTAGACTAGAAGCCTATCTTATGACTCTGGTCTAGTGATTTTGTTCTTGTTACAGAATGATTTGCCACTCCCTGTCTTGCTTCTAGTCTCCTAACTTGCCCATCTTGATTCTGGCTTGCCTCCTGCCTTCTTGATCTCTTGGCATTGTATCTTGCTCTGACTGAGGGGACAGTTGTTGGTATTAATCCCAGCTTTGGAGTTACGGGAAAGTTCTGGTAAAGTCACTTTGCGAGTTAGTTTAATTATCAGCAGGCCACATAGGTCCCTTATCAAAGAGATAGTCTTGGGAAAATGTAAATCGTGAACACTGGTGACTTGTTGCATTATCATTCAGTGGAAGAGGCTTAGAAAACAATGAAAACAAATAAATAAATTATAGGGGAAAATCAGTTGATTAAAATTTTGTGTTGAACAAGCTGAGCAAAACTCTGGAGAAAATTGGAGATTTACAACCAAATTGTTATACAAGTAAGAGGAACAGTACTATTTCTGTTCTTATTGTTGACATACTATGCCTGTTGAATCAAATTCTGCTCAGCAGGTGGTAGTACAGAGTAATTTGTAGGTTCCCTTCAGATTAGTTTGCATTTGGATAAACATTTGCTGTAGTTGTTTTAACAGAGCCTATTAGCAAAGAAGCAAGTAAAAATCTTCAATACTGTGATGTTTGGTATAGTTAAGTTGGACACAAATGAGTTAATTCTGACTTTTAAAATCTGTTAATTGTTTGAAACTCAGTTTTTCGATATGTAAAATGGGGAAAATATATTTAGCATGTAAATGACTTATGAGAGCTGAAAAAAACAGCACTGTGAAATGCCTGGTACATAGTAGGTTCTTAATCTACATTAGCTTCCTTCCTTCCTAATGGTTCAGCACTTTCTGTTATGTTTAGATATCTGATATCCATGTTACTGGAGAGTCAGAGGATATGTCTGCAAAAGAGAGATTGCTACTGTGGACACAGCAGGCAACAGAGGGTTATGCTGGAATACGCTGTGAAAATTTCACTACCTGCTGGAGAGATGGGAAGCTATTTAATGCCATCATTCATAAATACAGGTATGGAATTGGTGTTTTTCCTTCCCTATCAAATATAAGGCATGCTTTTTTCACTTCTGAATTTTAAAATAACCTATTATAGAAGCAATGTATGCACAAGGCAGAAAATTAACAATAAAATGAAATGTCACATTCCCACCACTTAGTGATCATCACTTTCATGTACACACACGTGCGCATATGCACCTGCACACACCCACCAACATAACTGTAATATGCCTTTGAATTTTGCCAGTAATTTAGCAGGTGGTAATCTCTGCTGTGTGTAACCTACAGGTGCATGGCATAGACTGCGTGCACAGGCACTGACAAGATTTATAGCTGCGAAGTTTACAAATCATAATCCTCTTGTCTAGTTATTTTATGGAGAAACTGGGCATAAAAGTGGCCAATTTGGTGGTGATAAGTGGTTTTTTTGGTGAAAATCATTAAGAATTAAATCCACAGTAATACCTAGTGTAGCACTTACTAAGTGCCAGGTGCTATTGTGAGCAGTTATGTTAACTAATTTAATCCTCACAACATCCCTATTATTCTTCTCCCTAGTTAAGGAACAGAAAGGAAAACCCACAATAAATAATTTCCTTAGTCACACAACTAGCAAGTAGTAGACTTGGGATTCAAACCTAGGCAGGCTGGCTCTTGAGTGCACGCTTTTATTGGCTTCTGAGAAGTTCAAGCCACAGAAAATGTTTATTGAAAACTATGTATTTCTTTTTTTTTTTTTTTTTTTAAAGAGAGAGGGACATTGAGAGACAGAGAAAGAGAGAAACAACTTTATTTAGTTTTTTCACATGGCTTCAGTTGCTCCAACACTCAGTTGTGTACATGGTGCTGGGGTTTGAACCTGGGTCCTCGTGCTTGCCAGGCAAGCGCTGAAACCGCTGAGCCACCGCTCCAGCCCCTAAAACTATGTGTTTCTTGATCCCAGTTATCTTACTTAGTTTTACAAAGGTTGTGTCATATTCCTGAAGAACTGAAAATATTCCTAAAATAGACTAAATCCAAGCTATAAACTCATTAAACTTACAAAATTGCTTGATTATAATGAAAATAATAATTGTGTTAATGATTTGAGGCATTCTGTCCCATGCTTTACATGTTATCTTATTCAAATCTACCAGTCCCATAAAGCGGGGCCTATTACTATCCCATTTTATGGATGAAGCACCTGAGGCTTACCAAGGTCACACTGCCAGTAAATGCCGGAGCTAAGATTCAAACCCAGCTTTGTTTGACTGGAAGTTCCGTTCTTCTCATTTCTTCCTCTTCCTTTCCTCCTTCATTTCACTCCTCTTTTCCCTCCCTTCATCTCTCTGTCCCCTTTAGAATTTTCAACATCTACAAAATAGTAATGAATCCTTCATGTGTCCACACCCAAGAGCTTCTATTTTTAAACACTATAATAGTCTCCTTTCTTTATGGAATGGCATGTAAGTACAGGTGGGAGTGTAGGTTGCTGAATTAAATAGAAAAACCAGGAACAATTCGCTTGCACTTTTTCAAAACAAAGATCCTGTTGAGTAACCCAGAGCCAAGAGAGTTTAGTGGTTAGATGTCATTGTCACACTGCACTCCCTGTTTGATGTAAGCCTGAGGGGCTGTGTAGCTGGACACATTCTGTACATGGTATGATAAAAATCTTCATAATATATGAATAGGAAGATTTTGATTGCCATACCTAAGGGACTTATGTCAAGATGTGTGTGCTCTGCTCTCTTCTTTGAAATATAAAATCAAAACATTTTAAAAGCTCTTCTGAAATAATCTGCTTTTAAAATCAGTGGTTTTGAGTACTTCAGTACTCATGAAGAATGATTGAACACATTGGCATATATTTGCTATACATTTTTCTCCTAAGTACTTACATAAGTCACTGTATATGTCAAAGATCCTAAAATATCTTAGGGAAGTTTAATGTTACAGAGCTTTTGATTGCCCTAGGTGAGAATTTTAACCTTATGAATGTTACTTGTTTTGAACTTTAGTATAGTGATCATTTTAGAAAACTTAACTTTGGTTTTCCTAGATTGCCTTGTTTTTCTTTGTTAGAATTCATGGTGAAAATACCATATATCAAATTTAACGGCTTACAGAATTTCTTTGTTGCTAAACTTCTGTCAGGGTACCCTGTCTCTCATAAAATACTTATGTGGTTTCTTTTACGCAAGAAATCTTTTATTTGTAGAACTATACCTTTATATTTTTTTCTTAAGAATTGAGACTTTTCTTTCAACACATATAAGAATTAGATGGCTGGGTTGAACTACTTGTCTTTCTCACTGTTGAATGTCTTGGTTTACTCTGAAGGCATAAGAGACAAAATTATAAACAATTGAAATATTATCATGACTAGGTAGAGTTTTGGGTATTGGAAAGTAGTGATCTACATGTAAAGAATAATGTCTCTATTTAGCAGTTGTTTTTACTTAACAACTATTTTATAATTTTTGTGAATCTGCTGTGTTTAATTGGGCTTTATTGTATTTGTTTTGAGAAAAAGTTTTTTTATATAAGAATTTCATCTAGTAGATTCTGTAGTAAAATGATGAGATGGATAATTATATGGAATGCTTGGTTGAGAAGGAGCTGAAGACTGAATGGGGGACCTGGGGAAGTAACTCAGTGATAGAGCACTTGCCTAGCATATGTGAGGCCCTGGGTTCAATCCCCAGTACCATAAATATATACATAAATAAATAATTTAAAAAATTAGAGTGAGTGAGGGTTCAGCAGATAAAAACTCATGACTGTAGCAATGGTGGAAGAATGGATGTTAGACCATCAGGTTTTTATAACCTGAATGGACTAGGAAGCATTACTCTGGTGGTAAGAAGGAAAATATATAGCATTTGTTATATAAAAGTAAGCCAGTATTGGACCTGGAGAGGTGGCTTAGTGGCATGCATGAGAACCTGGGTCCAATCAGCAGAACCACACATACAACTAAACTAAGTGTTGGAAAAACAAAAGAAAAAATAAATAAAATTGACTCACTGTATCTCTCTCTCTTAAAAAAAAAAAGCCAGTATTTCTAAGAAGTGGTTTAGTAATTTTTTTTATTCATAATGTCTTCTAAAATTTTAGAAATATTAATCTAACACAGGAACGGAGTAATGGCATCCTTCATATTTTTGTATTAATGTATCTTATACTGTCAGAAGTTATTAGATACATTAGTTTGGATTGTCTAGCCCATTTTTATTAGTACTGTCACCTAGAATGTAACTTTTAAAAATGAAGAGAATGTTTCTTTACCCAGTAAGCAGTATTTTACTAATAATTAAATATCCTAAAATTTTTTATAGAAAAAAATTTTTTAAGAGAGAGCAAGAGAGAATTAGTTTTATTTAATTTTTTATTTGACCTTTGTTGCTCTTACACTTAGCTGTGTGCTCTGAGGTTTGAATTCTGGTCCTCACACATGCCAGGCTCCAGTCCCCCAAAATTAACTTTTTAAATTTTTATATTTATTTGAAGAACTATTATATGAGTAAAACTGAAGACATTTATATAATAAGGGTAATTTATCGGTATTGTAGAATATAAAAGGTCCTTGAATGTAAAATGATAGCTATTATCGCAAGGTAGATTCCTAAGAAATATAAACAGAATGTGGACCTTGTAGTTTGTTTGTTTTTTGTCCTGGGAATTGAACCCAGGGGCTCCTTACTTCTGAGATATATCCCCATTCCTTTTGTTTTGAGACAGTGGTCTTGCTAAGTTGCTGAGGTCAGCTTTCACCTTGCCATCTTCCTGCCTCAGCCACCCAAGTTCCTGCAATTATAGGCATATGTCACTGTTCCTGGCCCATGTAGATGTTTTTGTCCCACTTTTAAAAAATGTATGTTACCTTCTAAAATTACCCATTTTTATCAGTTCAGCAGTGGTTCAAGGGGTAAATAACATGCTCAACACCACAAACCTTTTAAATAATGGAGGTGCCTGCTCTAGCTTCTCAGGCCTTCATATACTTCTGCATAACTACTTACATGATTTCCTTTAGGCAAACTAGATTTCAAGAAATGGAACTGTTGACCAGAGCAATTGTGATAGAGCAAGTTTGAAGATATTTAGACAAAAGTAGATATGAAAATTATTAATGAACTTAAGAAATGACTAACTACATATAAGTCTGCCAGCTGAGGTCTCTGTTCCTCATTAGAAACTAATGAGGAACAGTATTAGTAAACTTAAGAGTTGACTGACGATGATAATAGCATCAGCATCTCATATAGTGAGGGCAACTGTAGATAATAAAAGAATATTAAAATACTTAGCCTCAGTAAAAGAAAAATCACAAAAGACTGTCCTGTAGAAAGCTATATTATCCTAAAGAGATGAGGAGCCTGGATTATGCTGTGGGCCATAAGAAGGGTAAAGTAATATGATTTAGTGATAGAGATTACTAGGTATAATTCTGTAGGTTCTATGTAAATAGATCATTGATGAATACATTGTTTTCCCACTAAATCTAGGTTAGGAAATTTTGTTCCTAATTCCTTCTAGGAACTTCTGTTTATTATGTCCGGTTCTTAATCAGTAGGGTTTAAATAATGAAAATACCATATACCTGTACTGTTTTCTGATTGTTTTGTTCATATAGCTTAAATTTCTGTTAAAACATAGTAAAATCTTTTCACTGCAACTCATAGCTGGTAAGAGATTTTAGTTAAATAAGCTTCACTATTGCCCATAACCTTAGCTTTCATTCAAAAAAATAATAGGCAAGACTGGATTTGGTGAATTTAAATCAAAAGGCTGTCACAGAAGCATTTGAGATTAAGTAGCTTAAAAGCAAGAGAGGATGAAGAAGAATTAACCAAGAACCAACAGTCAGAACTCCAGTCCTCTGAACGCTGGTTAACAGGTCACCAAGAGTTAGGAGGATGTTTAGAAAACTTCCAATAGTGCTGTCTTGTCTTCAGTCAGGTATTACGAGCACCGGGTTCAACTATTTAAGGTGTGCTCAGGCATTGCAGTAACTTCGGTTTACTTCATCCTGAGATAAAGCTCTGACTTCCAGCATGAAGTTAAGCACCTGACTCCTCTAATTTCTATTATCTTCTCAGTGGCTCTCTGCCCTAGAACCCGGTTGGAAGCCAAGTTCCAAAGCAGCAGCGCAGTATCACTCCTGCGAAAACATGTCTGCCTAAACAGGCGCCAACACGAATGTGCCCCACAGGCCCAAAGGAGCCGCCCAAAATGTGCAGTGGGACCATGAGAACCTGAGGTGGTGGAATGGAAAGACACCCAGTGTGTCAGGATCCACATGCCAGGGGGTGGATTTTGAAGAGAAACTATTTCTGCTCACTAGTTTCTTCCTGCCCTATTCTTATTTTTTATTTATCCATTTGTTCATTTATTTGAATCTCCTTTCAAGGCCCCTGACATTTTTTTCATAGGCATGTTTTAAATCTATTAGTCATGTATGACCAGAAATTTTGGGAGTAGGTTGTGTGCAAGAGTATGCTATTTAAATGTTTTCTAATTAAGCAGTATGTAATTGAGTAGCAGTTATTTTGTTGATTGTTTGCATTCTGAATTAGAATCTAATGGGTCCATTATATTCCACTCTATTTAATATTAAAGATTCTTTAATTGGAAAGGTTAGACTGTGAAGCTGTGGTCAGAGTCATCTTGTTTAATAGTATAACCTGGAGGCTGGTGATTCACTCACAAACTTGCTTTCAGTCACTCCTTAAAAGCTAAACTGGATTGAACTGCTTTCATGCTGGGAGGAGGCCCCTTAGGGTTTGAAATGTTCTCCTAGTAATTTGATTCTCTGTTGACTTGTCCCTCAGTCCTTAGGCTTCAGAGTCTGGACACACACACACAGCCCTGAAGGTTATTAATTTTTACAAAACCAGTGGTGTTTTAGTTTGTGAAATAAAATCAAAGTGCTTATTTTCTTTGTCAAATGAACTCAAAGTGGTTGAATTTGGAAGAAATTGGTACATCTAGCCATCATCCTATATAAACATCCTTTTTTTTTTTTTTTTAAAGAGAGAGAGACAGTGAGAGAGATAGAGAAAGAGAGAAACAACTTTATTTAGTTTTTCACATGGCCTCAGTTGCTCCAACACTCAGTTGTGTACGTGGTGCTGGGGTTTGAACCCGGGTCCTCCTGCTTGCCAGGCAAGCACCGAAACCACTGAGCCACCGCTCTAGCCCCTTATATAAACATCCTTGAAGAGCTAATGCACACTGCATGTAATGTAATGCATCTGTTCAGGTGAGTTAGTGTCTCACATCTGGTCACTATTTTTATTGTGTTGGTGTTTTTTATGTGCAACTTGGGGGATATAAATTGGCATATAAATATTTAGAGAAAATCCTGTATATCTTTTGTTCTCTGTGTTCCTGGCCCTCTTGTGCAGAATAAGTCACAGACATTCCCTGTAATCCTAAAATCCCATTATTGAATGAAATAGGTTGTTACAAATATGAAGGAAGGTACAGCCCACACTCTCCTGCCTCCATTTTTGAGGCAGACAACTGAAAAAGCTGCTCAGCTATAATAGGAAGGTGGCTTTTCTGGCTGTCTTGCTCATGGAAGCCTGGTGAACTGGTAGCGGTTTCTAGAGTAGGCACTCCTTGCCATAGATCTACTTTTTCTTGTATCTATGATCTTTGAAAATGCTGCATAGTGGGGCTGGAGTAGTGGCTCAGCTATTGGTGCACTTGCCTGGCGTGTGCGAGGACCCGGGTTCAAACCCCAGCCCCACATATACAACTGTCACAGAAACAAAGGCCAGATGAAAAAAATAAATAAAATTGATATATATTCTCTCTCATTTGCCACCCCGCCATATCCCTCTGTCTCTCTTTTAAAAAGAATGCTGCATATTATTCTGTTGTGCTTGTAACATTTAATATACTACCTTACTGAAGGATGTTATGCTGTTGTTTTGCTATCAGAAATGTTGTATTGACCTTTATGTTTTTGTGCAGATGTGTATAGAAGATAGACCTTAGAAGTGGAATTGCTATGATATTCAAATTTTTAAAGTATATTTCTGAATTGTCTCCATTTGTGCCATTGCTCATCTACGAAACCTCTAAGAAAGATATATTTCCTAATTTGTTAATTGGCATTCTAGCCGGTATAAATCCCATTCTTACCCCCCTCTTCTCCTTTCTTTTACTTTACTCTTTTATTCACAAAGCTATTTCTGTTCAGCTTTTAAAGATGTACCAGAACTGAAATTGCAGACTTATTTTCCCTGTTTGATGTGCAGACTATTAATCTAAACATGCGTGTGTGAAGAGTTTAGGAGGGAAAGCCAGGTATAGGTACTCAGGAGGCTGAGGCAGGAGGATCACAAATTTGGGGCCAGCCTGGACAACATAGATCCTGTCTCATAAGAAAAAAATCAAAAGAACTGACAAGTAGCTCTGTAGTAGAGGAGGAAAAAGGGTTTGGGGGGAAAATGATTACACGAGCAGGCATAGTTCAGCGTGATGAGATCATTTAAAAAGTCAGAATGCCAGCAGCAGAGGCTGTCTTTTTAGAGCATACGAGAGAGTGCCTATCACTGTGCCAGGGATTTGAGGAGTGCATGGTGAGCTACTCTCCACTCCTCCCTGTGGCTGCACTAACAGTAGGGTGCCCTTTTCCAACAATGCCTCTCCTTCCCACACACATCCTTCATCCCAGGTCCCTTCAGCACTATCTTGCCTTTCTCTTACATCCAATTTCTCTTATATTAGAGGAATAACCAGCAGGTGTTTACAAGTTTTCTAGACACCCATGTATTTGTTTCAATAGTTCTTTTATTTTTTACTTGTTTATAGATTCATATTCTCATCTTATTCTGTGATATGAAATAGTTTAAGACTTTATTTTCTATCAGAGTAAAGATAAGTTGATCCCAACTCACTATTTTGGGGAGTTTGTATTTATTTTTCCCCTTGGTCCCTAAGGTTAACTTAGAAAGAATTCTTGCCAGTTTAATAATGCACAGGTACTGGAGGGGATTAACTTTTCATTTAAAACTAGTATTTTTAACCAGTACTTTTTTTTTTTTTTAACTAAAGTCTAGCCTTTAGGAGGTGGATTATTCTTTGTGAGCTCAAAGTCACAATTCGTTAAATATGTTTTAATTGTTAAGGTTGTTTAATTCCATTCTTTTGAAATACTGCTTCAGCAAAGCTTGCTATAAACTATAGTGTTTGTAGTCTTTGCTCTCTGCCTTTTTGTTAATAGTCACTTTGTAGGGGAGATAAAGGAAGAATACCTGAAATAAACTCAGGCATCTAGTTTTTGAGAACAAGGGAGAATTACCTTCATAGTTTGTTGCCAGCTTCAAGTTCTTTGCTTTGTTTCTTTCCACAATATGTGCCCAAATATGAGCATGGAGGAATGTCTACACCCTGTTACGTAACTCTGCGTGGGTCTTCCGCATGCTCATATTGATGTGCTGGGGGACAGGGGAGGAGACCATATTAAAAGCTTGTTTTGGAGGGTGGGGAGGAAGAGGTGAGATGCTTGTTGTTGCACCAATAAAAACAGTAAGAATACGCTAAGTCTGAACTTGATTTAGTCTGACAGTTGTGTTTGGGATTTTGTTATGGTAACGCTGTGCTGTCATGGCAGTGAGGCACATGAATGCATATGCTTATTGTGCCCTGTGAAGACCTGATGTTATGTGATATTCGCTGTTCCACGTGTCTGTGTGGGTTGTATTCTGGAGTACGGAGGTGGTTTTGAGGACTTATCTCTAGGTAATTGGAGTGGGGCTTTCTTTGTTGTTTTTATAAACTTCCACAGAATCCCTTTTCAGTTTCTTGCAAACTGTTGAATACATACTTTTTCCCCAGCAAAGCTTGAACCTGTATGATCCCAGCCCTCTGCCTTGTCTGTACATGCCCCCTGGGAGTGAAAGGTGCTGGAGAAAGTCACACTCCAGAGTAGATTGGTTTCATAGAACTTGAGCAGCAGCAGCAGCCTAGCTTGGTTTGGCCAACAGCCTTTCCTGTCTGTGTTATTGACCCTTTCTCTCTCTCACATCGTCTTTCTTTCTATACCTTTTCTTCACCCTTATCAGAACCTCTCAAGGAAAATCAAGACAGGAAGCAGGAGGTCTGTCTTCCTGCTGTCAGAGGTAGGAACCTGCCTTCACTTGCATCCATCGTTTTCAGCCCAGCAGTACTCTGTCCACCCATCCTAAGCCTGTCTGTTGCTGCTGTGCTGTGGCCTCATCTCAGCCTCTGCCTCAGAAATCTCCTTTCTCACATATGTTCAGTTTTTCCTTTAAACAGATGTTTCTCCTTGGATTTTTAAGCGTGCTGACATCTCTTCTGTTAATATAATCATCAACAGAAACACTCTTCTGTCACCCCATGCTTTTTTCAACTTCTTTCTTCTGAAATTCTTCAAAATAGGTGTCTGTATCCTCCTCCTTCATTTCTTCACTTGATATTGATTCTTCAACCTACTCTAATCTGATTCTGGTGCCATAATCCTCTAAAAAACTTCTAGGGTGAAAAGCAACTTCCAGGTGGCTAGAAAGTAGACATTGTTCAAGCCTCATAATACTTCTCCGTATTTGACATCATTGAGCATTCTTTCTTCTGAAATACTCTTTACCATTAGCACTGTATTGAAGAGTTTCAGGGTTGTGTGTTAGCTTTCTTTCTCTCCATTGTCTCTCATTCATGCCTTTACAGCCTTAGTTATTGAGGTACAGGTTGCATTATGTAACCAGGGTTATAGAAGGAAGTTCTGGGGATTTGACCTTCTAAGTATCTCCTGACCTCTCCTCTTCCCCCCATAGCTGCCACATTCTTCTGCAAGCCACCATGGTCTCCTAGGTGGATTCTGTGGGGATACCTGCACCACTTTATATTTCTCCTTCATCTGACACAAGATGTAATCATTTAATCTCTTATAATCCTCTTTAATGCACTTTAATGGCTTTCCAAAGTTCTTAGAAAAAAAAGTTTGCAATCCTTTAAGAAGGTCATGAGAATTGGCCCCGTCCTGGCCTATTGCCACCTGCAGCCTCATCACTTACCACATGCCATTGCTGCTGACTCCTTGCTAATGCACTGGGCTCCTTGTAGTTCCTATGATCATGCTTTCTCCATCTGCAGAATGTGTGCATGCATTTCTCTCAGGTTTTCTCCTGGTACCCCCCCTGAAGCTCCTTGGGCACTCTGAGCTCCCTTTATATACAGGGACTATGTTTTCAGTGCCTTATTGCCTGGTACATGGTAGATAATTAAGCACTGAATGATGAATGAATGATCTTGCTGATTTGTTGATTGGGAAGAATTATATGTAGGAAGCATACCAAAGCATCAGGTTATGTGTTCTCTGATTATATTTTTGTTCATTGCTTTTGTGTGAATAGACACTTCTTAATAGCCTGCATACATTGTTCTGTATATTTAGTTTCATAACTGTTTTCCCATAAATCCTTTGTTGAGACCTTGGGCCAGTCATTTAGGTTCCTCAAACCTTGTGCCAGCAAGAGCCCAAAATCCCGTCCCTGCCATGCTCACACATTTCCAGGTACTCCCTAGATGTAATTGGAATTCTGGGTGAGTTCTGTAATTCCTGATTTTCATTTCTTGTAGAAGGAATTGAGGCACAGGTTGTAGATGGGCCTACACATAGGACTAAATCACAGACACCTGAACTTGTTATTTTTTTCCCACCTCAATATATACTTTTGTCTCCAATAAGTAAAAATTTAAAATAATTATGTAAGTATTAAAAAGTTAAAAATAATTGTGCTAATATACACCTAAAATGAACCATCTCAACCATTTTAAATATACAGTTCATTTCCACTAAGTACATTTATGTTGTTAAGCAACCACCACCACCTGTCATCACTAGAACTTTTTCCTTTTTGTGTCATTGAAACTCTGTACCCATTAAGCTGTAGCTCCAGATACCCTCTCACCCTAGCCCTTGGTTATCCTTTCTTTCCCCTTAAATTGGGATAGTAAATTGTTAATTGTTACCCAGTGTCCTTTCTGATGATCAGATAAATCAGATAGTTTAATTGTATTTTAATTTTGATTTAAAAAAATTTTGTGAATGAATGCTGTCTTCTCTAGACTTTGTCATTTTATAATGCATTTCAGAATTAGGCCAACATAAAATGCCATGCCCACCCAACACTAAATGTACTATTTTCTTTTGGTTTTAAACCATAAAAGTAAATTCTGGAGAAGTTCATTGTCTCCTGCTGAGGGCATGAGGTAGTAGGTATGTGTGTTTTGGGGTGCTCTGTGTTTGTTTTCATACATGATCATATGGTATTTTGTGGATTTTTTTCCTACACAAAATGTTTATAGTCTCAAAAGAATGATTAGAGATGAAGGATTTTTAACATGGCTTTGGTTCCCAATCTTGTCTTATAAGAATCACCTATAGGAGAGAGAAACTTGTTAAAATTATAGGTAACCAGGGTTTTCTCTCTATTCTCAATCTGTTTGGGGACCCTAAAACCATTCTAATAATGGGGAGCACTAGTATGTATATATTGATAATGTTTGGGTAACAACCTGGAGCTTCATCTCATTTCTTCTAGCACACTTTTTTGGGCATGTCAGTGCCCATGCATACATGTTACATGTCCTCTCTTTGTTCCTTTATGAGTATTGCTAGCATCATGGTCATTTCCCCCCATAGCAGAAGCATAATTTTTCCAATATTTTCTTCATTTTGAGTTGTCAGCTTCATCTGGGATGTTACTCTTCTTTAGTTCTCAGTTTGTAATTCCAGGACAGTGCAGTGACCAGCTCAGTTTTCAAACTCAGACAGACCTGGTTCCAGTCCAGGGTGCCCCTGACCAGATTTGTATTCTTGGCCAAATTATAGAACCTTCTTATGTTTCAGCTTTTTTTTTTTTTTCATCTGTAAACTTGGGATAGTAATATAACTTTCTGCTAAAGGTTAGTTGAGAACATTTGGTGAGAATGATTTTTGCATTGTTCTTCTTCCCCTAGGATTTGTAAAAGGAAAATTTCTCAAGCATACCAGGCAGTTGGTAGAGTAGCCAAAACTTTTTCTATCCACTTAAATAATTACTGAGTGCAAATTAGGAGTCAAAACAACCCAGAAAACTCTATGAATTTAAATCACTGAATTTTTTCCTACTTTAAAAAGAATCACGGTTTGGACCTGGACTGTTGGTGTTTCTCACATCTGCCCTTGTGGCTGCTGTCAGGTTTTTGATTCAGGGTTGGTAATCTTTTGTCTGTTCCAATATATACTTCTCTCTGCTAACTTATTTCCCCCTTTCTCTTAGAGAACTTTAGTCACTGTTCCCTCATGTGTTTCTAAGTACTTTCTTTCCAAAGATTTTGCTTTGTTCTGTATTCCTTTTGACTGGGTGTATTGGTGTTTGGCATAGTGATGTGGAAAGCTTTGGTTGTCTTGGTGCTAATTTCAGCCATTTGTAACACTGTGTAAACCACACGTCCCCACAGCATGGTACCTAGTTCTCATGTGAGCTAATGTGTTAATAATGTGTCTCAGGACTGGAAAGTTATGTTGAGGGTTTCTGTCCCCCCAAACTCTAAGATGTATAACAGATTCCTTTGGTACAGATAGAGATGCATTTATTCTATATTAATATATATCCATAGATATTCCTATACAGTCATAAATACCCACATAAGTACGTGTGGATAAGTGTGTAATATAAGGAGACTGCTCTTTAAACATGGGTGCTGTATCAAAGATGAAAACATAACTTTTATCCAAAATTATTATGTATCATAGCAATAGCTATTTTTTACATAACTTTTTTATTTAAAAGAGAGAGGGAAAATGAGAGAGAGAGAGAGAGAGAAAGAGAGAAACAATTTTTATTTAGTTTTTCATGTGGCCCTTGTTGCTCTGAGACTTCTTTGTGTATATGTGGTGCTGGTTTGAACTTGCATATCTGCGCATGCCAGGCAAACGCCATAACTGCCGAGCCACCACTCCAACCCCTTTTACATAACTTTTAATCAATATGTTATATTTGTGCAAATTGGGGATATCTTGTCATATATTTGTGCATGCACACAATATAACAGTATTGTTTGGTCAATATCATTCCACAGTATTTCCTCTTTCCCTCCCTGCTTCTTTTCCTCCTAGTCTCTTTCTTCTAGTCTATTGACCTCCTCATGATTGTTAGAAGATTTCCCCTAACTTTGCTTTTTCTTTTTCCTCTCTAGCTTCCACATATGAGAGAAAACATGTGAACCTTAACTTTCTGAGTTTGGCTTATTTCTCTTAATGTCCTCAGGTTCTGTCTATTTTCCTGGAATGACTTAATTTCATTCTTCTTAATGGCTCAGTAAAACTCCATTGTTTTCTTTCCTTTTTCCATTTATCCATTGATGAACATCTAATCCGGGTCCGTAGTTCAGCTGTTGTGAATTATGCTGCTATAAATATGGGCATGCATGTATCAATATAGTATGATGACTTTAATTCTTTAGGATAAATATCGAGGAGTGGTATAATTGGGTCTTTTTTGTTCATTTGTTTTTGGTAACAGGGATTGAACCCAGAGTACTTAACCACTAAGTCATATCCACAGTCTCCCCCACCCACCTTTTTTTTTTTTTAAATTTTGAGACAGGGTCTTGTGGTGGTTCCATACCTAGTCCTTTGAGGACCCTCCATACTGATTTCCCTGGTGGTTGTACTAATTTACAATCTCACAAATAGTGTAAAACTTTTCCTTTTTCTCCACATCCTTTTCAGCATTTCTTACTGTTTGTATTCTTGATGTCTGCCATTATGACTGATGTGAGATGAAATCTCAGTGTAGTTTTGATTTGCATTTCCCTAATTGCTAATGAAGTTGATCATTTTTTCATATATGTGTTGGCCATTTGTATTTCTTGTGAGAGTATCAGTTTAGTTCGTTTTCCCATTAATTGGTCCATTTGTTCTTTGTTGTTAAGATTTTTGAGTTCTTTATATATTCTGGTTATTAATCCTCTGTCAGAAGAGTAGCTAGCAAAGATTTTCTCCCATTTTGTAGCTTCTCTTTTCACATTCTTCATTGTTTCCTTTGCTTTGTAGAAGCTTTCTAATTTGATGTCATCCCATTTATTAACTTTTAGCATTATTTCTTGAGCTTTAGGGATCCTATTGAGAAAGTCATTGTCTGCACCTATATGTTGGCATCTTGACCCTATATTTTCTTCTAGGAGATGCATAGTTTCTGGTGTAATTCCCAAGTCTGATCCATTTTGAGTTGACTCTTATGCAGGGCAAGAGGTAAGGGTCTAGTTTCATTCTTTTACATACGGATAAACAATTCTCCTGGCACCTTTTGTTTAAAAGGCCATCTTTTCTGTAGTGTGTATTTGGTACCTTTGTCAAGGATCAGATGACTGTAGATGTGTGGGTTTTGTTCCATTGGTCTCTGTGTCTATTTTTATACCAGTACCATACAGTTTTTGTTGTAATATATATAATTTGAAGTCAGGTACTGTAATGCCTCCAGAATTGCTTTTTTGATTTAGAATTGCTTTAGCTATTCTGGGTCTTTTATTCTTCCAAATGAATTTTAGGATATTGGCATTTTTACTGGGGATTGTATTGCATCTGTATATTGCTTTTGGTAGTATGGCCATTTTGACAGTATTAATTCTGCCTATCCATGAACATGGAGGGCTTCAAATCATCTTTAATTTTAATGTTCTGTAGTTTTCATTGTAGAAGTCTTTGACTACCTTGATTAGATTTATTTCTAGAGGTGTGTGTGTGTGTATGTATTTTAGGCAACAATAGTCATTCTTTTGAATACTTTTTTTGGCACTGAGGATTGAACTTAGGGGTGCTTTATCACTGAGCTACATCCTAAGCCCCTTTTTTTTCATTTTGACACAGGATCTCACTAAGTTGTTAGCAGGGCCTTGCTAAGTTGTTGATGCTGGCCTCAAACATGTTGTCCTCCTGTCTCAGCCTCTGAAGTTGTTGGGATTACAGGAGTTTTTAATATCTTTTTAACCTTATAGTTTTTTTAAATTTATTATTTATTAGATGATATATAGTTACAATTGAGGGGGAAACATTATCAAATATTCCAGAACAAATGAATATAAACTTAGTTATCTAGGGCTAAGGCCATGTCATGGATGCCCAGCTTGGGTTCCCCATGTTGCTGTTTCCCCCAGAAGAACCGCTGAGTTAAATGGATATCTCGTGGAGGTCAGACATCACTTTCTGAGATGATTACCCTATATTCGGTTCCTCCAGTCTCCTAGGTGATTTTCCTAAGCCTTCACCCCACCCTGTCCCCCAGCCTATGCCTCCAAGTATCCT
>PVKS010015300.1:0-46271 GCA_004027875.1 Aplodontia rufa | reverse complement strand
AGCAGAAAGTACAGGTTCCCAGGACATCAAGAAGAGGTTAACAATGGGAAAAGCATTCCAACAGAAAGAATGATAGAAACAGCTACAGGAGGAAGAGGAGAATTAAGAAGAGCAGCTCTCATCTCAGCCTGTGGACCTAGGTAGAACTACAGCCTCCTGCCACATAACAATGTTTTGGTTAACAACATACCACAAATATGACAGTGGTCCATAAATTATCATGAAGCACTCATCCAGTGATGTCATATTTTGTCATTGTGTTACCTTTGACTGCATTATTCAGTATAGTAACCTGCTGTTCATGTTGTAGTCTAGGAGCAATAACTGCCATGTACCCTACTTCTATAGTAGGCTACACATCTAGGTTTGTATAGGTACACTCTCTGATGTGCACACACTAACAAAATCACCTCATGATGCCGTTCCTGTTCTCAGAATGTATCCCCATTGTTAATTGACCCAAGATTGTATTGTAATAAATCTATAGCTGAAGATAATATCAGGTTCCTGGCAGACAGACTAAATTGGAGTCCAATACAGAAATAATGCCTTTTTCCCAGATGTATGAGATTTTACCATCATTAAAAAATTCATATTTTTGTTAAAACATGCTTAAACTTGTTTATGGTATCTTATACTTTCTCCATTAATAAGTATCGAAATACAATTCCTCCCATTGAAGGGAGAGCAATATTTAATTGTTAAAATGATATTCCCACATGTGAAAAGTCTCTAAGTATGTGGAATATTGTGTTAGTAACCACTTTAGGCTCCATCCTCTGACCAGTTTTAAACAAAAGGCTGAGGGAGGCATGGTGTATGGAGCCCTGGAGCAGTTCACCCACACTGAGAGAAAGGTGAAAACACTCTTCTAAGTAATTCTTGGATTAAAGAGATAATGCAATGCAAGAACTCATTCTTTTTTTAGAGAGGAACAATAAAGTTACTTAATAAGACCTTCAGGCCAATATAATGTTACAGACCAATTTACAGCCTATTCTGAGAAAAAAAAACTATCAAAATAAATTTTTAAAGAAAGAGAAAATCTGAGTGGTCCTTTAAGATAGACAACATCAAAAATGTTGTTAAGGAAGCCACATTTCAAAAAGGGGTTTCCCTTCAAGGAATTAATGTTTCCTGTCCTATCTACACTATTTCAGCAAAAAGAAAAAAAAATAGTCATTATCCACCTAATTTTTCAAGATTAGCAAAAACTAGATACCAAATATTAAAGACAAGAATAGGGGAATATGAACCATAAATAAATATGAACTGTGAATGTAGTGCAAATCTACACTTCTATGCATTAATAAACTCAATTCAGCCTTCTATTAAATAATAACACATAATGACTAAGTAGGGCTTATGCCAGTATGATTTAACATTAGAAAAATCTACATAAGCAGACTAAAGGGAAAAAACCAATAGATCATCTTGAGAGATGACAAAAACATTTAACAATTTCACCTTGTTTTCATGATGGAGGAATTGCATCTTAATACTAATTGATTGTGAAAATGCAGGATAGATACTATAAATGAGTCCAAGAACAGTTTTAAATGAATTTGACTTTCCTTAATCACAACAACTAATTTGATAAAGGATGACAAGCAGAAGCCTTCACCAAACTACAGAGTGAAACATTAGAAAAGTTGCTGCCAACTTCAAGAGTAAAATTCGACAGTCTGTGAACCCCAGCTTCTTCTAGGGTGAATAAAGGACCTCAAAACATCAATTTTTTAAGACTGCCTAAGTTTACTGCTCACACTTAATGGCAGTCACTTGTCAAATTTGACTCTGCTTTACACATATTCTTGGGCCCCAAATTCCACTTCCTTGGGCTTTAGCATACAGATATTGTTCCACACACTTAAATGTTTGCATAAAGATGTTCACTGATGCATCTTTTATCATAAACACAATTTTGGAAACATAAAATCTATTGGTAGAAGAGCAGTAAATTATGGTAAGCACCTATTATGAATCAAGAAGGTTTATTTTTATGAATTAACAAGATCTGTGAATGCATAAGAAAAAAAGTTCTGGAAGGACACATAGTGAACAATAGAGTTCATCTGTGAGCAGGATGTAGAACCGGAAAATGTAAATGGAGACCTTCTGCTTTCTCAGTGCATGCTCTCAGATTGTTAATGCGAGAGCATCCCATTGTTTAAACTTACTGTAAAACAAGCATGTTACATTTTTATTTGAAATTTAAAATTAAAATTTTAAACATTCTACATCATGAATTCTTTTTGTCTTCTTATGCCAATAACATTTATATACTCACTCTGATTTTTTGATGAAGTTCTTGGACTTTTAGTAAGTTTTATTTTATGCATTTTCCCACTGTATTGTTTGTTATTTAAAATTTTTAAATGATAACTACTTGGGACTGGAGCAGTGGCTCAGCGGTTACAGCATTTGCCTGGCATGCATGAGGACTCGGGTTTGAACCCCAGCACCATGTACACAACAAAGTGTCAGAGCAACGAAAGCCACATGAAAAATTAAATAAAATTGATTCTCTCTTTCTCTCTCTCTCACTGTCCCTCTCTCTTTAAAAAAATTGATAACTACTTTATGGATTGTACCCTTAATCATCGTAACTCTCTGTCTCCTTTAAATGTCCTTTGAGATTTGAATTCAACTTTTTAGAAATTTGTTTTGATGACACTGCTTCTGTTTTGTTCACAATTGTTATGTGCGCTTTGTTTCTTATTTCAAAAGCCCCGATTTTACAAGTACAACTGAAGCCAGAAATGTTACTGCTTTGATGAAATCATGAAGTAGTCACAGCTTCCTGGAGAAGGAAGGTGCTCCACTAGCCAGTACATCTTATTAGGCAGAGAAGCAAAAGTGAGTGAGATTTTACATATTCATAAACCTAAAATCCAAGACACACTTATTCTTTCTTTAAATTTTTATTAGACTGAATTAACTGATTTATAACTTGATTTTTTTTAGAGCTTTATGGTTATACATAGTAGCTGTCATCCTGACAATCTTGTAAATGCATGGAAATCAATTTCGGTTCAGGATTGCTCCTTTTCCCTCCTCTTTTTTCCCCCGTCCTTCCTCCCTTCTCTCCTTCCCTCCATCTACTCTACTAGACTTCCTTTAGCTGGTCTATTAATTTGTATTTGAATGGTTCTTTATGTAATCGTACCCTTCCCTCCCCTTTTCCTTTATTTTACTCTACCTTCTGCATATGAGAGAAAACATCGGACATTTGAGTGTCTTAGTTTGGCTAATTTCACTCATCATGATGTTCTCCATTTCCATCTATATCCCAGCAAGTGTCATAATTCCATTCCCTTTTTTTTAAGAGGAAGAGGGACAGTGAAAGAGAGAAGAGAGAAAAAGAGGGAATCAATTTTATTTAGTTTTTCATTTGGTTTTCGTTGCTCTGATACTTAGTTATATATGTGGTGCTGGGGTTTGAACCCGGGTCCTCGTGCACGCTAGCCAAGCACCACATCTGCCGAGTCACCATTCCAGCCCCAATTTAATTCTTTTTAATAGCTGAGTAGAACTCCATTGAGATGGCTAGATAAATAGTTATCACAATTTCTTAATCCACTCAGCTAATGATGGGCATCTGGATTAATTCCCTAATTTAGCAATTGTGATTTGTGTTGCTGTAAACATTAATGTGGCTGTGTCACTGTATGCCAATTTTAGGTCTTTTGAGAAAATACTCAGGCAGGAGTGGGATAGCTGGGTCATATGATGGTTCTATTCCTAGTTTTCTGAGGAATCTCCACACTACTTACCAGAGAAGACATACTTGACACACTTATTCTTAAACTTATTATTATAAAGTTGAATTTCTGTGTAAGCCTGTTTATTAAAAAAGGAAAAGAGTTTTCCTGTAAAATAAAGATTTAATGGTTCCAGGAACTGTTGGTTTGCAACCTTGTCACTAAGAATGGTTTCTACAGGAAACTGCTTATTTAAACTATTTATGATTGAGAATTCTGTGTTCTCTTATGTGTTAAACGATGTTTGTCATAGATGTTAATTTTATCTAATGATCTATAGCTCACTATGATCTCAGAAAATTAATGATAAATAATGATACTTATTTAAGGGACTGTGCATATTTTCTGAAAATAAAAATCATAGTTAATTTCCTTCTTGTATAAATTATTTTAAATCGAATGCAAGTGATTCTAACAGATTAAAAGACAACACAAGTTCAAGGCCAGCCTCAGCAACTTGGGCCCTAAGCAACTTAGCAAGACCCCATCTCAAAAATAAAAATAAAAAGGGCTGGGGGTGTGACTCAGTAATTAAATACCCCTGGGTTTAATCCCTTGTGCAAAAAAAAAAACAAAAACAAAAAACATAAGACAGTGTCTCAGTTTGCCACAGTAGTATACCTGAGATAATAATAGCAATATGTTATTAAGTTTACTTCAGAAGTTACTTATAGAGAGACTGTAAAAGATGAAGGATGGAATCAGAAAAAAAAAAAATCCATACTTAACCCTGGCCCTCTTTCACACTGGGACTCACACCTGCTTCCAGGGTAGCTGCTAAAGAATAAGTTCCATCTACCATACACTCAACCCAAAGTTGTTACCCTCCACCACATCCCTGACCTTCTTACCACATTTGGCTCTGTCTCTGAGAGCAGGATGAAATGGTGAAATAATTCTCCCTCATGATCCAGGTACTGTGGAAGGCACTGGGAAGACGCCGGGGACACCTGTGCAAATCCTCTCCTCCTGAGCTGTCAGTTTCTCATCCATGCCTATAGTTAAGCACTGCTCTACCAAATAAAGTGTCACTGGCTATAAGGAGTTACTGAAATTTAAATTAAGCAAAATTTAAAATTAGTTTATCAGTCAAATTAGCCATATTTCGAGAGCTAAATAGCCACGTGCGCTAATGGCTACCTTACTGGACAGCACCACTGCAAAGATTCTGTAGGACAGTATAGCTCTAGATGTCAGGTACTTATGAATGGACTGGGGTTTTCAAAAGGCAGGTCGTTAGATGTAGCATCAAAAGCAATTGTACAGAGGGCTGGAGTGGTAGCTCGGTGGTTACTGTGCTTGCCTAGCATGCGCAAGTATGTGAATTCAAACCCCAGCACCACGTACAAAATGGATTCTCGGAGCAACAAAGGCCACATGAAAAACTAAATAAAATTGATTCTCTCTTTCGCTCTCTCTTAAAAAGAAAGCAATTGCATGATAAAAGGAAACCAATTCCTTAATAAGTCTTCTTGGAACCACACATCCCATGTGATGGTTTATCTTGGTTGTCACCCTGACTGGATTGGAAGAAATGTATTTTTTGGAAAGTCCCCAAAAGATGCCTATATCCTTTAACCTTGAATTAGCTCAGACTGCCAGTAAACTCCTTTCTTGTGAGCCAAGATGCTCTCACTAACCAGTTATTTTCTCTGCAGGAATCTGGCCAGAGCTCATTACCATTTTTATTAGTACACCTGTTTACACAAAATTAGGATAACACTGCTCACCTCTATGAGATATTTAGGTAGAGTAGAAGGGCCCATAGGGAAGGATTCTTGGGTCCTTTCCACTGACCCATTTGCCTTGTTACTGAGACTGAATCTGGTGACCTGCCAGGCTGAAGATATCTGAAGCCCCACAGGGACTTCACCATCTCTGCCTGCAACCTGACTTCCATGGTCCAACTCCCATTCTTATTCTCCAGTCCCTATCCTTGGACCCACCCAAGTGTTTATTTTGAATACAGTTCAGTTTTGGTTTTCCCCAGGAGATTTTTTTAGTCCCAAGGTAAAACTTATTTTGATCATGTCTTAAAATTGTCATAATATGGGCTGGAGCAGTGGCTCAGCAGTTACAGCACTTGTCTAGCATGCTCAAGGACCCAAGTTCGAACCCCAGCACCACGTATACAACTCTGCTTTGGAGAGATGAACGCTACGTGAACAACTAAATAAAACTGATTCTTTCTCTCTCTCTCTCTCTGTCCCACACTCTTTTTAAAAAATGCCATAATATAGCTGTACCTGTACACATTTGGTCAGAGCAGTTCACGTGTCATGATATGCATTGGTTAATAAACATTGAATTGCATTCCCATTTAAAACATCTTCAGGAATACTGCACACTATGATTCAACACTGATATGAAAAACTATCATATAAAAAGAAGGATACGGAAACAACAATGGGACCTAAGTTCGATCTTAGTAAAACAAAAATTCACTGGGTACATTAGTGCAC
Source organism: Aplodontia rufa (assembly GCA_004027875.1). NCBI lineage: Eukaryota > Metazoa > Chordata > Mammalia > Rodentia > Aplodontiidae > Aplodontia > Aplodontia rufa. The sequence goes on along the minus strand of PVKS010015300.1, from coordinate 40,045 downwards.
ACCTGTAATTTATCTATTCAGAAGATCAAGGCAGGAGAATCACAAGTTCAAGGACAACTTGGGAAAGTAAGTGAGACCCTGCCTCAAAATAAAAATAAAGAAGACTGGGGATGTGACTCAGGGGCAGAATGCTTTCCTAGTATGCATGACATCCTAGGTTCATTCCTCAGTACAAAAAAATAAATAAATAGAGAGAGAGAGAGAGAGAAAAGAAAAGAAAGTTTCCTATAGATAGCTGAATTCTCTTACATTTCATTGCTGCAATACAGAAAAAAGATTTGACAACTGCACCTAAGCAATACACATTAAATAGAAGAAATTACCAAAGCCATTACAATGAATGAAGGGACTTTCTAAGCAAGAGAAACTGATGTGACCAATTGGTACGTGAAGCAGGACTATCAAATAGCATTTTGTCAAGAAATTTGGAACAGTGGCTGGAGCAGTCGCTCAGTGGTTATGGTGCTTGCCTGGCATTCGCAAGTACACGGGTTCAAACCTCAGCACCCATGTATACAACTAAGTGTCAGAGCAACGAAAGCCATGTGAAAAATTAAAATTAAAAAAGTTGATTCTCTCTCTCTCTCTCACTGTCCTCTCTAAAAAAAAAAAAGAAAGAAAGAAAGGAATTTGGAACAAAACTATTTAACTCTGATACAAATACTTTAATTGAAAAGAAAGCATGAAATCGGAATTAGTCAAATAGGAAACCCTAATGCCACCCTAGTATTCTTTGGCTTATCCTGAAATTATACTATCAATATTATAAAATCAAGATTTACAAGAATGTTGCTCATCACTGTGATACCATGCAAAATTTCCAATGGCCAAGAGATTTACCATGATTAATTTTAAACCAAAACCAAATAAGAATAAGGTATTTTCTCCAAAATATTAATATACATTTACCCTTCACCTCAAAAAAAGATGTATAACAACAGAGGAGAGGGAGGACCAACTAAATTCCACGGGTGAAGACCAGAAGCACTAAGGAAACTATACACTGTGTTAGTTTTAACTCTTTTGACATGTGTCTAAACCATTCAAGAATAAGCTTCCTGATAATGTGGTGAGCTGCTTCTTGTTCCTGGTAGATTGAATGAACAACTGCAATCTTGTAATGTTTTCATTTACAAATCATTTTATGACCGTTTGAGGAAAGGACACAAGTCCTGTTCACTGTCTGAAAATGTCTGCCTATATTTTCCAACAAGAACAAAGCAAACAAACTTTTGCTGTACCAAGATCAAATTTATGTCCCATTGTTATTTGCATACAATAGTTTTTCATATCGGTGTTGGATCATAGCATGCAGTCTTCCTAAAGATGTTTTAAATGACAATTCAGCTCAATGTTTATGAATCAGTACAGATCACTGAACTGAAGTGATGACAACTTGAACTGCTCTAACCAAATGTATACTGTCACAATTATATCATGCTGGCCAACAGCAACCTTGAGACATGATCAATATAAGACCTTGGGACTGAAGAATCTCTTGGGGAAGACCAAAACTGAACTGTATTCAAAACAAACAGATGGGTAGGTCCAAGGTTAGGGACTAGGGAATAAGAATACAAGTTGGACCATGGAAGTCAGGCTTTAGGCAGCCATGGTGAAGTCCCTGTGGTGCTTCAAATATCATCCGCCCAGCAGATGTCACCAGACTCAGTCTCAGTAACGAGACAAATGGGTCAGTGGAGAAGATCCAACAACCCTATCCTATCCCATAGATCTCTCCACTTTTCCCAAGTGTCACATAGAGGAGAGGAGGATTCTCCGAATTTAGCTTGTGCTTGTATGGAAATAACGGTGATGATCAAATCTGACCATAGTAAGAAGATGGCTTCATGAAATTTGGTATATTAGAAGACAATCTCAGAAAAAATGTGGCACATCTTTTAAGGAATTCTTCATCAATTCTTGTGATGGCACAAAGAATGATATGTAAAGAAAAACACAGATATTGGTGGATCTGAGTCAAAAATAATTTGGAAGAGTCAGAGCATGAGTGAGAATTTTACGAATACTTTAACCAATCTATTTAATTTATATTTTTTTATTAAAGAATATAGTGATAAATGATTTTTTAAAAAACTATGTTCAATACTTCCAAAAGGGCTCTTCAAAATGCTTGAGCATAAATTAAAAGGTTTTATCTCAGACAGAAGCATTGCGCCATGGTCTAAGTTGTGATATTTTATCTTTCTTAGTAGTATATAAAATAATAGGTGCGTCTTACAATCCATGGTACCTTCATTTTGATGAAATACAATACATTTTTGGCTCATTGATTTTTTTTTTAGTTAGCTATAGCAGTTTGAACAGCCATTTTCACTGGTTGATATCAAATTACAAACTTCTCAATCTTAACTTTCCTGAGTCATCTAGCTTTTCTAGAAAAATGCAAGCTGCCTGTTAAGGATCCTTCTTTGGGACTCTCCTTAAAGGAATCAAGAAGGATGTGAATATTTGGCAATAAAATAATTAGAGCACTTTATATTTGACACCAATATCCCCCCAAACAAATGACATTTTTCTTATATTCAACAGGAGTATAACTGATATTCCAGATACTACACTAGGCATATCTCATTTTAAGAAAGCTTATCTTTGGTATGGTCTTATTCTTTTTTTTTTTTTTTGCCCCTAATTGACCATTAAACAAAATATTAAAAACTTCAGTTTATTTAATTAGAGAAGCATGTTTTCATAGTTCACAATCTGTGTAAGAAATATACTCATGTGAAGGTCTAACAAAATGTAGCCATCCTCTCATCAAATATCACGGTACTCACAGCAACAGCCTGCTGACAAGCGTGGTAAGCTATTTTTAGCACATCACCTTTTTAGAACATTTGGGTTCCTTAATTATGACCATTTGGAGCTCACAGATGGTATATGAAATTGTAGTGTTCTGTTTTAGATAATGAGGGTGGTGGTATAATAAATACATCATTGTGAAATCAAAGGACATAGAGGGCGCATAGCGAGTTGTATTCGTTGTTTGCAACCCACAGTACCTTGTTCCATTTGCCACTGTTCCATTTGCCTCTCTGATCTCCTTTCTACGTGGCTTCCGACATGCTACCTCTCTACTTGTTATCTTCAGTGTCTCCCTTTTTCGAGTGTTCCATAAAACCTAAGATCTTCAGTTTGGATTCCAAGGATCCATGGTCAGACACAAACCTACTAAATAAAATTAATTCCCATAGCTCCCAACAAGCAATTTCTCCTCCAGTTTGTGCCTTCTTCACCCTGGTTCCCAGTGCCCTCTTCTCATTGCCAGCCAGGTTCCTGCTGATGATCTTACCACATTTAATAGTATTCTCTTCCTTTCTTAGACACTAGAATATCCCTAAAGCCTGCGTTAACTTCACCAATCACCATTATATTTTTCCCTGAATTCATACAAAGGGAGTGTCACATAATTTTGAAATAATCATTCCCGTGGGGTTGAAGAGGTTGCTCAGTGGTTATGGCACTTGCCTGGCATGTGTAAGGACATGGGTTCAAAATCCAGCACCACATGCACAATTAAGTGTCAGAAAAACAAAAATCAGATGAAAAAATAAAATTGATTCTTTCTCTCTCTCTCACTCACTCTCTGTATTAGTCAACGTTTTCTGGAGGAATAAAATCAACAGGAATATATACATTTCCATGTATATATAATATGAAAGGATTTATCAAATGAGCTTACACACCAGAGGCTGGATAGTCCCACAGTGGCCTCCTGCAGGCTGGAGAGCTGGAGAAACCAGTAGCTGCACAGTCCAGGATGCCGAAGCCTCAGAACAAGGGGATCAATGATGTTATCCCAGAGGAACAGGAGGCCTGGAAACTCCCTGCAGAATCACCGGGCAGAGTCCACTTAGGAAGACTGAAGGAGCTGCAGTCTCACAACCTCAGAAGTTCACAGAAGCAATCAAGAACCCCTTCAAGAATCAGATGTGCGTCTGCTGTAGCTTCCTTGTTCTTGAGGCCTTTATTCCACCCAAGCCTCCAACTACTGCTGCCCACACCGTAGGTAGGTCTCTGCTTTCAGCTCACTATCCCACATGTCAATCATTCCTAGAAAACTCAAGAAGAGCGGGCGGTTAATATCTGTTGAGTGATTAAAGTACAGATGATTTCGGGAAAAATGACCCGAAAATAACACCTGAAGGGTTATTTTCTTTAAGTAGTGGAAACTGAGTCTAGCAGCTGGTGTAAATATAGCTTTGATCATGTGAGAATCGCTCATGAGTTTGCCATCCTGGGAGCTGCCAAGGACCCCTCAAGCTGCATGACACAGGAACCTAAAATTCCAGGGCTCACATCATCAATTTTATAGTTGGTGCTTTGCAATCAGAGCATTATCATGCAGCTTATCACTTTGGTACTTCTACTGTGGAGATGAATATAAATCTCAATAAAATGGCATACAACTGGATATTAAGAGTTTTAAAAAGTTACTTGAAAGCAAATTTTAGGTCTAATCAACTATAAAATGATTTACATTTGGAACACTTTAATTTAGAAAACAAAATATTTCAATAAAGCAATATAAACCAGAGAAAGAGGCCAGAGGATAAAGAATGCAAGCTAACGGAGATTCAGGAATTCTTCCAGTGAGTTGGAAGGTAACTTACAAATTACATAGAATACACATTTTTCACAATGTGTCTTGACATATTATCAAACTCAAAGGTCCTAATTTTGTTGGTGTAAAAATGACTTGGAGTCTTTTTCACCTGTGTGCATTCTTAGTGTGATAAACTCAATTATTACTTCAGTGACAACCTCTTATTTTGAACCTAAAATAAAAATCTATTCAAAATACTATAAAGATAGAGAATGAAACCTCAGTGGAAAGTTTAAATTTGACAACTGAAATGGCCAAGAAAGTCAGCTGAGTTCCAATTCCATAGCTCTATTGCTCTTGTGATTTTTAATATCTCAAATCAGAACCATATTGCAAGGTGCCTGACTTTCTAAAAAAAAAGGTGTTGGTAACAGAACACTGGCTATCCAAAGACACATCTTTTTCCGTCATATACTCTCTCTTCTTTTGTTTCCTGCTCCTGACTTGTTTGGGCATTTCAGAATTGCAGTTATGTTTTCTGTTTCTAAGGGCACATCCCACACTATCAGTACAGTGCTGAACAAATTGGAAGCACAAAATGCATACGTAGTGGCTGATTGTTCCCATAAAAGAAATTAATAAATTGTGTGTTTAGGAAAATGAAGAGAGAATAATCTACTATTTAAAATCTAATTACTAACTCCATTTCTCACTCATAATTCACCAGAATACCAATTATTTATTTAAGAATTTTGAGACTCTGCAACTCAGAAGCTTTAGATAATACTGAATATACATAAAATTTTAATGTAGACAGAATTTTTTCAATCTTTATTAATCCCTGCCCTTTCTTTTTTTTCTCACGTTAATTTTCTCTGTGCATACAACTTCTGCTAGACTCTTCTTGACATTCATGCATTTATTCAGCCTTCAAGGGACAATTAGTGGGCACTTCAGTCCTAGGGTCTATGTGTGGCACTGAAGATACAATCTGATTAGGCACAAAGTTTCTAAGTATATAAAATCACATAGGAGAGAGTTTTGTGCAGTTGAATGAAGACAGAACAGCTGTTACAGGAAACTGACTTTGTGCAGAAGCATGTGATGAGAAGTCAGGACTAGCTGAGGTGTTTCCATTTCCCATCGTCTCCAGTTTCAGCAAATCTTTTTTTCCATATCACTCCAGTAATTCTTCAGAAGACAAAGGATTCTATAAATGGCAGGTGTGTGGGTACCATGTATAATTACCTACTAGAGGTTTTCTTTTCTATAAGATTCTGATGATTGAGTGCTTGGTATGTGGTTTGTTTTCTAATTATAATCAATCATTTCCTCCTTGAAGTCATTCTGGTAACACATCTTTGCCACTATTTTTAGATCTATGACAAATCATATATTCAGCACTAATTCAGAAATGTTTTTCATTCAATAGCTCTCATCAAATACTGCTTTAAAGAAGATACAAATAGTCGTGTGATCCCAAGGATTGGCTTTACTTCAAACAGAAAGGAAATTAATTCCATTAGACCAGTTAACTCCTCAATGGTTGTTACAGGCTGATCTCGTGCCTATAGAAAGAAATAATTTACTGTAGTTGGGAATAGACCCCACATCCCTAAAATATCTCCCCATCCAACCATTTATATTTGAATTTCCTTAAATAAAAGATGATAATTAGAAATAATCTAAATTACTGTTCAAATAGAAGTACTTCTGGAAAAGCTCATATACAGACCTAAATTCACATCAAAGGAAAAATATCTAATATCAGCAAACATTAATTCTTTCCTGAGAAAAGTCAACCTGTTATACATGTCACTATAAGAAGCTGGAAGGACACCAAAAACAGCACTTGGGAGGAGCTAAAGATAAATTTCTTTCTATTGGCAATTTTGGGGAAAAAATCAATGCTGAGTTAGGGGTTGGCAGAGTTTTTCCCCAAAGTTTGCCATGTTAAATCCAATCCTTGTGTCAATTACCTCAGTTCAGTAAAGTTTTTCAAGTTTACATTCAAACCACATATATTTTCAAATCTTTATTGAAACCACAGTTTGCTCTCTATGCATTTAAAGCAAGTGTTCAGTAAAGTTTTTTCAAGTTCAATTCATGAGGCCAACTCAACTCTTCTCAATTCAATTATCTTTTTGCTATCCTAGGAAACAAGAAATCAAGCTTCCTCAGATGCTTTTGAATTCCGCTGACACAGGCTGGCATTCCAAGCTGTTGAGGCACTGGATTGTGTATTGAATGAATGAGTAGGTGAAAGAACAAAGAAACCAGAGAGCAGGAAAAAGAAAAAAAAAGAGTGGAATCAACTTTGTAAGCTTTTGAGTATAAGACCTGCTCCAGAGTGATACACCACAGTCTGACATGGACCCCAAGTTCCTTCCTTTGAGTCAGAAACCTTTGCTTTGTAAGAGGTTGGAAATGTTCCGAAGGGTGACAGCAATTGCATTATGAAGTGGCACTTTCATGCCTGCCTCCACTAATGGCACAAGTGTGCACATAAAGTGACAGCCATGGTGTTTCTCAGCCTTCCCATTCATCACATGGAGAAGATCTGGGCTGGGGGAGAAAGATCATGTGGTGGTGTAAGGCATTATCTCAAGAGCACTTGTGTTTCACCGTGTTGCTTTTACTAGCTTGGGGGAAAATGAAAGGATTGCCTTTATGTGGTACTTTGTGGTAAGATCTCTCATTTCCCAAAATAGACGTGTGTGGATTTCAATCAGAGGACTTGCAGCTGTGCAAGTGGTAACAACTCTGTACGGTTTACCCTTGGATTTGTCATAGGAGAAACCAGAGGCCACACTCCCGGTATAATAGAAGTTCTGCCTCTGAAGTTTACCCTACATGGCCAGAATGAAGAGGGGATTTGATAGAACCATAGCCAGAGTATTCAAGCAAAACAATTACTTTTGTCCGGATTAGTCATGATAAGGAATTTCTTCCCTTAAATAATGAGGTTTTATAAGGGCTGTTTAAGTAGCCCTGTAGGGCTGGGCATGTAGCTCAATGGTAGAGCCCTTGCCTTGCTTGTGGAGGTCCTGGGTTTTATCCCCAGAACTGCAAAATAAATATTATACAGCCCTAACAGTATCTCCAAGTGAGATGTTGTTATGGTTTGGATATGGAATGTCCCCTCAAAGCACCTGTATTAATGCAGTAGCATTCTGAGTTGAAATGATTGGAGTGTGAGAGCTGCAACCTAGTTTGAATGCACTAACTGGGTGGTAACTCTAAGCAGGTGAGTTGTGGCTGGAGGATGTGCGTCCCTGGAGGCATGCCCAGGAAAGGTGCATCTTCCCTGAGATACCCTCCTCCTTTTCTCTCTGCTTTCTGGTCACCTTAAACAGAACAGCCCCTTTCCACCAAGATGTGCTGCTTCACCTTGTGCCCAGAGCAATGGACTCAGCCAACCGTGGACTTGACCTCTGAAACTGTGAGCCAAAATGAACTCTTCCTCCTCTAACTTGATTTGTTCTTGGCAGGTATTTGGTCACAGTGACTGCAAAGCTAACACAGACCTTTTAACAGGCTTAAAGGAAGGAGGTCAATTTTTAAATTATGAAGAAAATTCACATAAATTGAAAACAATGAGATGAAATGTTGAAGCTAACTTATAAAGCAGGAAATACAACACATTAAGTAAATACACAGATCCTTCAGTATCGAGCAATATAGGATTCTTTTTGGTTCTAATTTACCTGAAGAATCATTTTGCTATCACTTAGAAGACTTTCATGTAGTTGAAAATCAATCTCTCACACTTCCTTGAACCATTTTGTTGATTTTTGACATCTCACATATGCAAAAATCATTTACTCAAAGTGACTAGAGAAGTGGAAAAATTAGAGTTTCATGGTTTACAGACTGAAATTTATACAGATTTTACAGTTCTTCTTTTAAAGAAAGGAAAATGTTTTCTGCAGTTAAGAAATCACTCCAACAGATGGGTCTATCTCCTCTAGTTTTATTTCAAGTTGGCTTATGGGTGAAGTACCCTGGACATAGTTATAAACTTGAAATTATAGGAACTGCTGAGGGGAGGTTTTCTTTTCTGACTGTAAAATACAATGAGGACACAGCTGCAGCATCTAGAAATTGAGGGAATCTAAAACTATAAAAATAATCCTGTTTCCTCTGCCTTGTTGCAGATGCAACCTCTGAAACAAAAGCTAAGTTTTATCTGGTTGCTCATTATTTATAATGATTAATGTAAAGGCCACTTTCCCAGGAGAGTAATTAGCCAGTCAATTACTTCAGTGTGAATCCAGCATCCATGATTAAGTCTAACTTTACGATTAGCAGTGGCCAAACATTCAAAAAAGCAAAGGACCGGGTATCTTTTATAATTGGGGATGGTTGGGCGAGAAGGTAGAAATAAGACAGGAATAGTTGGTTGATCTCGCTCCATTGAAAAGAGGTCTTGAGGCAAGCAAGAATCACATTAAATGTGAGTCAGCACTGAAATTCTACCTACTTATCTTTCTATGGTGTGTTTGTCACGTTTTGCTGTTGCTTGGTTGGTTTTGGGGTGGGTTGTTTGCTTGTTGGTTTTCGGTACTGGGGATTGAACCTACATGTGCTCCACCATTGCTTTATATCCTCAGTCCTTCCTATTTTTATTTTGAGACTGGGTCTTGCTGGGTTGCCTAGGCTGCTCACAAACTTGCAATCCTCCTGCCTCAGCCTCCTGCGTCTCCAGGTTTATAGGTACGTGCCACCATACCTGGCCTATGTGTTTTGCCTGCTACATGATCAGCCTCCACTTATCTACTTTGTACAATTTCTTTAGCAAGTCCTAGATTGTGAGTTGAATCTTGACTGACACTTAATATATTTTGAGTGCTACCTACCCTTCCTCACCATCTCCCAATCATCTCCAACACATTGGTGTCAGGAGCAAGGCTCTGAAGAGCTGATTCCAGAGCATACTAATCCTCTGATGAAATCTTGGGAGAATTAATTCCTCCAAAGTTTCAGTCTCATGAAAAACTCTTTAGCATTGTATCCAGTACTCCTTCAATCTGAACTCCTTTTGCTTCCTTTTTTTATGCTTTATATTCCAGAAATACTAAAAGGAACGGTAATATTAGGAATAGTTATAATAATAATTATGATAGTGACCATTTATTGGATGTCAATTATACAAGAGGTCAAGTGTTGAATACTATATATCTCACTTAATCCTCATAATAGTACCACAAGGTACATATAGTCATTTCTGTTTTAAAACCAAAAGGAGTGAGGCTCTGGAATAGTAAGTAACTTGTGAAAAATGCAGTTACTAGGTAGCAGAGGTCAGCTTCTTCTCTTAATCCCTCTGTAGTTGACGTGCTGTTTCATGCCTCTAGGCCTTGTCACATTTTCTTCCATCTTACCATCATGCCATTCATTGCTTTGCTCACTCTGTTCACTTTAAAAATTCTATCTGTACATTCTTCTGATCCCCAGCAGTGTGAAAACAAAAACAAAAAATTCTGGTTGTTCTTTTTTTTTTTTTAAGAATCAATTTTTATTTATTTTTTCATCTGGTTTTTGTTTTTTTGGACACTTAATTGTATATGTGGTTCTTTAGAACTTTCTCTATCAAATCTTCTCTGATCTGTCTTCCCAGAAAAGATAATCAGTTTTCTTCAAGTATTTTCATTTTTCTGTCCTGGACACACACACACACACACACACACACACACACTCTATTATTTTACTCATCATTACAAAAGAATGTAAGGAAACTTTGGGGAAAATGGATATGATTAACTGTCTGAACCGTGGTTATGATGGTTATGATTTATGGTTATGTCTATTCATGTCAAAGCTTATAAAATTGTATAATTTAAATATGTTCCATACTGGAGAGATGGTTCAGTGGTAGAGCGCTTGTCTGGCATGCAGGAGGATATGGGTTCAATTCCCAGCACCACAAACACAACTAAGTGGAGGAAAAATAAAAATCAGATGAAAAAATAAAATTAATTCTTTCTCACTCTCTCTTTAAAATATATAAATAAATAAGTACAGTTTATTGTAAATTGCACCTCAATTGAACTGTAATTAATTTTAAGAGATCATTATACTAAGGATATAATGTAGCATTTATTTTTAAGCCTTTGCTATTTGTGATATGCATAAAAGCAAATGTTTGCATTGTTTTTGAAAATGATGTGCATAATTTACTTCAAATTTACCATAGGAGATAAAGATGATTTATTAATGAATTTAATACATCATGTTCACTTTGAGAGATAAGTGAAAAAAATTTAATGTACATTGAAGTACTTTTAGCTACTGCATCAAATAATAGGGGGAAAATGTTTTTGGGACCTGATATTGGAGATCTCTCTCGGTTGTCTTTTCTGAAAGTAATTAATTAGTTTATTTTTATACACATTACATTTATTTCTAAATATAATACCAGGATGACTGCGTGACTAAGCCATGAATTCTACCATCAAAATATTACCAGTGACTGCTTCTCACCACTCCATGGACCCCAATCTGCTCAAGCCGTCATCATCCGTCCTTTGGATTATTACAATAGCAATATCCGTGCTCATGTCTTTGCCTCCCCATAACCTATTTTTCCCCCTCAATGTTGGGGATAGAACCCTGGGTCTTGCACATGCTAGGAAAGTGCCAAAGCCCTGGGCTACACCCTCGGCCCCTAAACCCTATTCTTAACACAACCCTGAGCCCCTTAAGGCATTCCTTTGCTCAAGACTCTCCAGTGGCTGTCAGAGAAGCCAAAATTCTTCCAGCGGCTTTCAAGGCTTCACCATGAGTACTACTCCCCTCCTCCTTCAGCCTGGTCTCGCTCTCACTCAAACATGCCAGTCACACTTCCCCTCAGGTCCTTTACCTTGCTGTCCAGAACCTGTGTGCACCAGATGCACCTCCGCTTGCATACCTGTTTACCCAAATGTCTCCCCCTCCTCTTCTCACCCTGTTCTCTGCCTTGCTTTTCTACATAACAGTCAACATTATCTGACATGCTATATATCTTTGCATACCGGATTTATATGCATTGATGACTCTAATCATTGTCCTTCGTGTATCTATACCTTTTGCAGCTTGTCCCATCGAGAGGAATCTGTTCTCCCAATCTTTTAAACCTAAGATGGCCTTGGGTCTTGCTTTGCTAATAAGATGCTCTAGAAGCAAGTGTGTCAGTGTGAATGTGAAGCACTCTGTCTTGCTTCTGTCTTTGCCATGAGAACAAACTCAGCCCAGATTAGACCCAGACTAGAGAGTGTCTCCAGGTGAGATCAGCCAGGCCCAGCCTGCCAACTCTTAGACACTAACAGATCAGAACAGTGGCTATTTTAAGCCCTTAGGGTTGGAGCAATTTTCTCTGCAACATTATTGTGACAACAGATAGCATGTGCTTATCTACTTTCTCCTTCAATTAAAATACAGGCTCCATGGGGGTGGAACTTGTTTTGTTCCCTGATGAGTCCTCAAGATCTAGAACACAGCTTAATAAGCATTGTCTTGCAAATCAAGTGAAAGTCATTTTGAGGTGAATATAGAGAATATACCACTTTTAAATCATCATGAATTTGAGAATTTAAATATTAATGTATCAGATTCTTATCACTGGTAAGTGATTTATTAGTAAGAAATATATAGTACATGAGAAAAATATTTTTAATTTATAATTCAATTGTCAGTGCTATGGTAGATGCTCAGAAGAGGAAATACCAAATGAAGAGTTGGTTAATAAGCTGTGTTTAGCTGGTCGCTCCCAGCTCCTGAGCCTGATATACACAATATTAGCTATCTCTTGCTGTGTTATGAATTACTGCAAATTTGACAACTAAAAAATAAGTATTTATTATCTTATGGTTTCTGTGGGTCAGGAATCTGAGAATAGCTCAAGTGTTTGGTTCTGACTCAGTTAGGTGTTGAGCAAAGATGCTGTCATCTTAAGGTACAACAGGGGAGAACTTCATCCAAGCTCATTCACACAGTTGTCCCCAGACCTCAGGAAATGCCCTTCCAAACACACTCACGTGGGCTTCACAACATGATAGACCACTGGCTTTCTTCACTTGAGTGATACAAGAGAGAGAGCTGGAGAATACACCCAAGATTTAAGCCAGAGTCCTTTTATAAATTAATCTCAGCAGTGAAACCCCATCATGCTGTATTGTATTTATTAAAAGAACTCAGTAAGTTCAGCCCACAAAGTGAAATAATTACCCAAAGCCACAAGTACTAGAAGGTAGGGTGTCACTGCAGCCCATTAGAAAGGCCACTTTACATACACATATAGGCCCTCAAATATATTTTTTAAAAGGCAAGAATTAAATAATAATTTTCATGCTTAATTTTTTAAAAATATTAACGTCATAGCAGATGTTATTATTGTATTTAATGATGTAAATCTCAAAATACTCTTTCAAAAAAAAATAAATCTGGAAACTAAATTTTCTTGCATGCCCCAAATCTAGAACAATTATTTAATTCAAGGGTGATCAGAAGAGACACCATGATTTAAAAGGTACCAAGTAAAATCTCAGAAAAATGTTCTCTTATAATATATAAACTTTCACCATTCAACGTTCACTTCATTTAATCTGAAAGATCTGTTTCAAGAGTCACTTATTTCATCAATTAATTATCCTTAAGTGTCTAGTAGTAACTAATTTTAAAGCATTATGAAAGTAAAAAGAAAAAATTATATATATATTATCTCTGCCCTCAAAAGCTTAAAATTTAGTTGCAACAAAATGAGTTAACTCCAAGAGGGAGAGGTGCTCCCTAAATGATTTTCAGCAAAGCATTCTTTTTCTGCTTAAGAAAATAAATGGCTAGAACAGTTACTAAATATGTATCTTAAATAACTGAAAAATAACTCTCCCATATCTCCATCCTCCCTAGAACCATACCGATTTGTATCATGAAAAGTGAAAGTAATTCTTCTAAAATAACATTTCCATTTCAATTGATTCTTTTTGCAAGAGCAGCAGGCTGCCCTGCACCACCAGGCTCCTGGGCTCATAAGCTCTAACTCCTGACTGTTCCTGCATCCCAGTCTCAGGTATGTAGAATGCCAAGGAAGTCCGCAAGGTCGCAAGGTCGCTTCATTTTTTTCTTTCTTTGTTTAGTAAACAAGCATGGAAAGGGATGCCTAAACCAATACTTGTTGGTGTAAAAAGCCAAGGATTCACAGTACACTTCTTTTTTTTTTTTAAGAGAGAGGGACAGTGAGAGAGACAGAGAAAGAGAGAAACAACTTTATTTAGTTTTTCACATGGCCTTAGTTGCTCCAACACTCAGTTGTGTACGTGGTGCTGGGGTTTGAACCCAGGTCCTGGTGATTGCCAGGCAAGCGCTGAAACCACTGAGCCACGACTCCAGCCCCCACAGTACACTTCTTATTGGATGTGAATCTACTCACATGTTGGCATACAAACTTATTGTTCTTCTGATCAAATAAGCTAATCATGATGGAAACATCACATACCTATGTCAATGTCCTCTGAAAAACATACTCAGATACAGTGCCACAAAAATAAATAAATAAATAAAATTCCTCAACAACTGAGGAATTCCTTAACTGCAAGTTCTGCATCAAAGGAATGTGGGATCTTTAGGTCAGAGACACTAGTAGATTTAAAGGGAGTGAGGCAAGAGGGATGGAGGGTAGCATCATAAAAGGGACTTATTCACATGCACACACACACATACACACACACACCACAGCATACACATACACAAACCACACATATCACATAACATACACACAACCACACACACCATAAATACCACACACACACCATGCACAATCACACACACATACACACACCACACACTGTGCACATAGCACAACTACAAACATGTCATATACACCACACACACACACACATACCACACATACCACATAACACATACACAACCACACACACACATACCCCACACGCCATGCACAACCAAATACACATATACACCACACATATACATTCACCATGTACCATGCACATAACACACACACATCCCACACACATGCACACACATGCACACACCATATATCCACATACACACCATACGTATTCCATACACACACAGTATACTCACATCATGTCTTTGTAAAGATTAGAAGGAGAGAATAATCACATTTATCTCAGGACATGAATGGCTTTATTTCTCCTAAAATGATAGCTGTAAGAGGCACAGTGGGATTCTCTTCAAAGGAGTCTTCTTACTTTGTGTAGAATCATTAAAGTACTGATTGATACAGCAGTTAGTGAGAGCTCTCATACAACTTTCCAACATCAGAGTGACAACCCCAACTAAGCACTTATCCCATGACATATGGCATAGTACACAGTACTCCCTCTTTAACTGAACCCCACATTATACTAACATTCTTGATTCAATAGCATAGTGTCTGCAAGTTTCTACCTAGGTTTTAAAGAATTTATCTTGCACTTTCAAGTAGAATGAGTTCATTTCTTGAGACAGTAAAATAGAGAAATAAGCTCATTATTCATGTAACTGATGCAAAATTAAACCAACTTTACGTCAATTACCTGATCATGATAAATAACTTCCAGTCTCTACCTCAAGTGCATCTATTTTCCAGTATGTCAAATAAAAAAGTAATAAAGTACCAAAAGTGCCTACCTCAGAGGAGTTCGTGAAAATGAATGGAATTTAAGTTAGAAGGAATGTATTAGCTTGCCCGAATTTGAGTAGGCCAGTTGAGTTAGTACATAGCTTTTATTTTTCTTCAAAATTATGCCACAGGAACCCATAAGTTTAAGGAACACAATAGCTACTCATGACCTCACAAACAAACTGCTCAAAGACGGTCTCCTCAAGTCTAAAGCAAGTTTTATCAGGTCTAAATGAGTTTTATCTCATTTACCAAAAAATTCCTGCTGCCATCAATCAACAAAAATGCTGAGTTCCTTGTGTGAAGGAAACCTCAACTACTATGCTGGGGATCTGCTTACAGGGATTGTACTTCATTCAGTTTCACTGTAAACTTAGCTTGAAGTTCCTGACTCTAACCTGTGTGCACAGAAACTCTGTAACCCTTAATATGTACCTGAATTGGAATTCCTAAGAACTTCCGCTCTCTACAACAGTTTTGTCCTACAATTTAATGCTTTCCATTAACCTACCTTATTGCAGCATAAAAACTGTTAAATTTTCCATTATTATCCTTAACTGTATTAGTTAAAGCATTCCTATAATTCCATTGCTGCCTCTGGATCTCAGGCTTGCCATCTGTTCATTTGCCTTTAAGTTTTAGGCTGAAGTGGGCACAGGGCTCACTTTCACACGTGAGAAGGTCAGGCTGAGGATTTTAACCAGGCATCCATTAACCCTTAATATTCATAAGTACTTTGGAGCACACCTGCGTTTCTGCTAATGAGATGACTCAGGATGAGGGTGAGAGACCAGAAAGACCAAGGGAATCCTTAGAGTCACCTGACCTCTGGGGAGAAGAGAAGGGGTAGAGATGGATTCAACCACATCGGCCAATGATTCAATCAGTCATGCCTATGGAATCAAACCCTAATAATCACAGTGGACACCAAGATTCAGGTGAGATTTCTAATTGGTGAATCCATTGATACATTGATGTGGGGGGAACTGGGGTGAGTCATCCTGACATGCGGAGAGGACAGTGGAAACTGTTTAAAACTCTACCTTATGTATATCTTCATTTAGTTGGTCCTCAATTATCTCTTCTATTTAAAAATATAATTGCAATTGTAAGTATAATGTTTCCCTTAATACTATGAGTTGTTTTAGTGGATTGTCCAATCTGATTGAGTAGTGGAAATTCCCAAATTTTTAGACAAGTGGTCAGAAATATGAGTAGCCTGGGGACCCCCAAGTTTGTGACTGGCATCTGAAGTAAAGGCTGTCTTCAGTCTTGGGCGGGGGTAGGGGAGCATGCCTTAAACCTATGCAATCTGAGGCTAAGTGTGGGTAGTGTAGTAAGTTAAGGGTCCTTATCTGTTGTCAGATTTTCAAAAGACTCTTTGATCCAAATGCTAACATTAGGAAACAATGCTCTACAGTCCTAATCAAGAAAGGACCCAGAAAGTCACATTAGCTATGAGCAGTCTTCAAGTTTAGGCTCACTTACAGAAATGACTATGTAAACCATCAGCTACCTCAGATACTTAAATCCCTACTCCAAACTTACAAAACCAGATAAGGAAGGGAGGACGGAAGGAAGGAAGGAAGGAAGGAAGGAAGGAAGGAAGGTAGAGAAGGGAAGCAGGCAGGCACTAAGTCAGAAAGTTCAATACCTAATGTGTTGTCCTCTATACCTAATGATCCTCTTACCACAGCCCCCATACCCTGCCCTAACCCATCATTTGTTCCTTTTGTAGCTTCACCTGTCATATAGTGCCACCATTCTCCATTTGTTCAGGTGGTCAAACTTGAAGTTATTTTGGGGGTCTCTATTTTCTCACACCACTATCTAGAACATCAATAAATCCTTCAAAATGTATCAAAAGCAGATGCTCTCACTTCGTTTTGCAGTGGTTCTAGCATTGTGGTCCACAAACTATTGGAAGACCCCAAAACATTATCCAGGAATCACAAGACATTTACTAAGGGGTTATTCCAGCCAAGTAAGGCTGTCACTTCAAGGAAAAAAAAAATAGTTTCATAATGCTCAAATATTATTTAATTTTTTAAATGCATCAATGGTTAAAAAAAAAAGTCCATGATGGGAAGAAAACTGTTGTGTCCTGGCAGATATTAAGGAAACCTTGATGGGATGGCACTGTCTTAGTCCATTAGTAGTTTTGTGTTGCTATAACAAAATAACTGAGAGTGAATAATTTATAAAGAACAGAAAATTATTTTCTCACAGTTCTGGAGGCTGGGAAGTCCAAAATCAAGTTTCTGACACATTTGATATAGTGAGATCTGGTTTTAGCTTCCAACATGGCATACCACTGCTACATCCTCCAGAAAGGAAGAATGCTGTGTCCTCACATAGCAGAAGGTGGAATGGCAGGCCAATTAACACAATACGAAGCCCCTATTACAAAGGTCCTAATCCCATTCACTAGGAATGAGCCCTCAAGACCTAATCACCTCTTAAATGTCCCACCTCTTTTTTGCCATCACACTAGTGACATCTTAATTTTGGAGGTGACACATTCAAATCATAGCAGGCAACAAATTGCACTTATGACCTTGTATTCCACACTGCCCCATGCTGATGTCCAAGAAGGAAGTGAGGGAGAGGGAGATAGTTTCACTTAAGCATGTTTTTAATAAAATAGTACTGAATTTTTATTTTGTTAAATATCAACCTTTGAGTGCATGCTTTCATAATATTCTAGAAATACACATAAAACACCTTGTTAGACGCTGAAATACATTTAAGCAATTCTGTTTCAAATTCAACTCACCACTTTTTCCACGGAGTACCATTTTTACTTAAAAAAACAACTGATAGACAAGGTTCATATTGGGTGTTTGACAGAAATTTTCTTGAAAAGTGAACAAAGTTAGGCTGTCACTTCAAGGAAAAGAAACCATAGAAATTAGTGCTAGCGATACAATTCAGCCTTTCAAAGGAAAATTAGAATTTTAGAAGACTCATCTCTACTATTGTGGGTTTGACAGCTTCCTAATACTTAAAAAAAATTTTGATGAGATTGGTGATGATATTAGTAAATGTGATTTTTTACTTTTGCATGATAAAATGTGTCAACATTTAGAAAATCAGCATAACTCAGTATAACATTTTACAAATGACAACTTCATGATGTTATCAAATTAGTCATAGATGAAGATATAATCACAATGCAGACTATTTTAGTATACAATACAGACATGTATTTTACTATAACAGAGTACAAAAATTTCATTGATACTGTTTAAAATTTCTTGTTCAACTAAACTTATAGAACTATTACATATAATTTGGGGTGGAATATTATAAAATAGCCATTATTATATGAAAAGGTAGAATGGAAAGTAGATGTTCTACATTTTCCAAGGACATTTCTGTAAGCATAGATTTTTCCTTAGTCTTCAACCCAAACAACATTTTACAATAGATTGATTACAACAGCATACACATGAATCCAACTGTTTTCTTCTGTTAAGCCAAACATTACTAGATTAGCGATATGTAAAGCAATGGTACTCTTCTCATTCATTATTTTCCTTTGGAAAATATGTTTTTTCATAATAATATGCCAATGTTGTGTATTTATTACCATTTTAGATGAATCAAATAAAAATATTTTTATTTCTAACATGGCAAATATTGACGGATATAATCCACATAAACAAAAATTTTGAAGTTTTCAACAATTCTTAAGGACATAAACATGCCCTAAAGACAAAATGTTTGAGAAATACTGCTTTACCACTCTGTTCCAAGCCATTATCTCACTCCCTGTATTTTTGCAATAATCTTTAATTGGTCTCCTTGTTCTTGTCTTTATTTCCACATGCAATCTTTTCAACCCACTTTCATTTGATTCTTTTTCAGGTAAATTGGGTCAGGTCGACCCCTATTGAAAACCCTCCAAAGAATTCCTTCCAATGTTTGGAGAAAAGGTGACACTCTTCCTGCCTACTACCACAAGATGTGACCCTCACTCACATTCTGCCATCTTCCGCTCCTCACTCTGCTCCAGCCACACTGTTGCTGTACCTCCCCCTGCTCTTTCCTCTACTGAGAAAGGATTTCCCTTAAGTGTCTACGTGGACTGTCTCATCACCTGCTCCAGCTCTTTGCCTGCATTTTACCTTTTCTGAGGTCTTTCTATGGACTTTCCATGACCAGATGAAATCACAAAAATCTCAGGCCCTTCTACTTTATTTTTCTCCACAACACTTATTGCCATCTGACATATGATGTATTTTACCCTTTTTTCCCATTTTATTGTCTGCTTCAAGTAAAGTACAAGAATGTTGAAAGGCAAGAATGTTGCCTATTTTCTGCTATATCCCTTGACAGCTAATAGATGCTCAAAGTTTATCTGTTGAAAGAATGAATGTGACAGCACAAATATAGAGGGAAAAAGTTCTGAAGAATTCTAATTTAATAGGAGAGATTGCTTGATAGACCTAAGGAGAAATCTAATCTTTTCCAGTCTTATCTTTAACCAGTTCTAGATAAAATTACTTTGCCTACTTAATGACATATCTGTGCATTCCAGTCAAAGTACTTCCCTGCAGCCAGTTTCCACGGATTCTGCTCACAGATTTATGAATGAATTTTTCATGTAATGATCTCTCACATCCCCATCCCAGTTTGACCTCTGGGTCCATAGTCTTATCCCACACTGGTTTCAGAATCATAAGGTTGGAAATGAGCATGGGGGCCCTGTGTTTTCACATTGCCAGGTCAGTTTTCTGTTATTCTGCCATGCCCTGGAACTTTGGGGAAACAGGCTGCAACACCTGCTGGTTTTTTGAGAGGAAAGTACTTGCCCACCTAGACCACATGGCTGACCTCTTATGTAACCTCTGAGTGTATACACAACCAGGGTCTTGGTCTTGTTTAGACTGACCAACAACATTTACTTCTCACCTATCCTGTCCTTTTGAAAAGTCTCTTGATTTGTACTTCTCAACCCTTTAGGACTCTTAAGGTCGATACTTAACAGCAGTGCTGTCCAACAGAACTTCCTGCAATAATAAAAATAGTCCACCTCTATATTGTCCAATATGATAGCTACTGGATAGACGTGCCCATTTGAAATGTGGCTACTACAAATGAATTTATTTTATTTTATGTCAGTTTATTGAAATTTGAATAACCACATTTGTCTACTGACCATCATAGAAAACAAAGCAGCCCTAGAATTGTAGATCAGTCCTGCTCTTCAGACCCTGCAGACCACAGATGCCTTCCTCTATCTGCCTCAACTATTGTGCTTCACAAAACAAAAACCATTTGCATTTTAACAGTGGCCTCTTGTACACTAGTATTGATTCAGAGACAAAGGGAACAGGAAGAAACTTACACTCACAAAAGAAAAAATAAAAAACAAAACTTGGCCTATTTCCAAACATGTGAAGCTAGAATTATCATTAGAAATAAAAACTTTTAATTTTCTCCTTGACTTCCTTTCTCTCTGATTTTGTACTTGCATCAGCTTATTGATCACTATCTACACCAGAAAAGGTATTCAGTTTATTACTTCCAAATCACTCTGCCTTTGTTAAAGCAACTGACCCTTTCTTTCTAATATTGATGTTTTAATGGATGAATTATTACCACTTTTCCAAAGTTAAAGAGAATTGATCCAAACATTTTAAATGTAAAAATCTATACGTACAATCATTGGACTGAAGAGATGAAATGTCTATACAAATAAAATAACTAAAAATGAATTTTCCAGAGGTCATCTAGAGCCCTATTTCCATATTCAGACTAAATCCAAGGACAACTCTTTGCAATGAATTTAAATCATACCTAAAAAGTTATAGCTCTAAGTTATAGATGTGCATGTATATGTAAATGGTAAATGGAGAATTTGAAACAAAGAATTCTAAAAACCTTGTATGCTGAATATTATAAATACAATGAAAACTCATAAGATGAGGAGGCCTGGATATCTACAGAAAAATAAGAAAGGAAAAAGACCACCGTATACATGCTGAAGCTGGTTATGCTAACTGGAAGAGTGAGGGCATAATAAAATGTCATATTATCTTTACATTTTGATTATGCACTTGACAATGATTCTGACAATCCAAATCAGTGAGTTGTCTGTTATCCACTCAGGACTGTCTCCCCACTGCTTCTGCTGTTCTAGCTACTAACACCACCATGCTTAGTAGGAGCTCTCTTCCACCCTCAAATCTGTTATGTTGTTCTTCCCCAGAACTACAACTTCAGAGTTAATGCACTACTTTGCACATTCTCAGAAAGCAACGTTTAGGATCAAAGAAACATCTAGGAAGGAATATAAGGCCAGGGAGCATGGCATCCCCTTAGGGCATTTCTGCCTAACAGCGGACTGTCTCTAAATGAGTATCTTTGAGATGTCTCTGCAGCAAGAAACCACTTGAGTACAGCAATCAGGTGTTGATTGATATTTCTCTGTCATCGACTCCCTGGTTTCACTGTCATATGCGGAGCACTTTTATGACAAAAGAACTTTACCCACCTATTCTGTTTGGTCCTCACAACTCTCCTATGGCAATAGATAACCCCCACTGTACAGAAGCCTGTGGCGAATGATGGAGTCAATGGATAGAAAAAACTGAGTCACCTAGAAATGTCTTTCCTCCACGCTCATCATATCAGTGAACAGATTATAGGCATGAAGGTCATCAGGAGACATAAATATCCTGCTTCATTGCCTCCTACTTCATAGCCTTCCTGAGTGAGGAGAAGGAACAGCTGGGTTCATTCCTGGGCAGCAACACCCAGGAGAGCTTTCAACATAAGTCTAATTTTATATGAAAACGTTACAAGATCACTTTACAACAGAGACAGCCCCCCAAAGCATCCATCTTAAAGTGAACACACCAGCAAATTATATTCATATTTAAGGAAAGAGGCCTTGTAAAGACACACCCTAAAATATGTCTCTGCATTTCTTTGGAATGCATTCAGGAGAAGAAAATAACTGAAGAAATTGGCCAGCTTTCCATATCACACAATATTCCCAACCATCTGCTACATGTGCTTATGAAGACAGCACTCGCTGCTTAAAATTCTCATCAAAGAAAATGTGAATAACCAGTTTACAACCTATGAGAAAAAGGAAAGGGTTGCCTCTTTCCCATCACCACAGTTCAGATTTACAGTTAGCATGGGTAGTTGTGGGTGGCTGTGCTTGTTTCTTAAAAGAAGATAATTGCACACACCGCCAAATAACAAAACAAAAGGGGAGAATGTGTGTGGGAGGTGGGAGTGAGATGTTAGAATAATTTAATTACTGTCAGGTGGTTTTCAAGCTGTACTAGGGGGAAAAAAGCCTGGAACACAATCTATTCCCCAGAAAACAAATCAAGTTTCCATCTCTGCTCTTTTTTATCAAATAATTTCAAAAGTTTTCAAGAATTTGAAAAACCTAAGGCCGATGTATAAACTATTTGCTCAGAGCTCAAATCCAAGGAGGTCAAAGCCTCAAGTTCAATTAAGACCTCCAAAAGGAGAAACTTTCACTCTGTTCTTTTCTAGCTGTGAACCGCACAGTACCTAACACTGGGAACACTATCCAGTCGCTAGGCTGTCCTTATGTCACGCAACTACAACCCTCTACTATCCCATGAACAGGCCTGGGTTCAGATAGAGACTGGAAACTCATCACCTCTTTGTGCGAGGCCCCAGGCTTTTGCAAAAGCAGCTCATTTCAGGGTGTGGTAATAAGGCAAGCATGAAGTTGTCACTGTGATAGGAAACAGGAGATTTTTAAAAGGAAGAAAAACAAATCACCTTGCAGCCTATCTAGGACCTGTGGGTGTTTCCCTACTTTAGAGGCAATAGGCTTTGAGGATGGCAGTGAAATGCATCATGGATATAGCATGCAGTAGTCTTGGAATATGGCCTGCACCAGTAGCATGGGACCCAGGGTCCCTCATGAGGGCACCACCTATGAGAGCTCAGAGGCCAGAAGAAGAGTGACAAGAGAGATCCCATGTGTTGGGATAATCCCCTGCAATAACATCATTCAGTGCTCTGTGGAGGCTTGGTGCTGGTATCAGTGTGGATCTTACAGCTCCATGACAGTGACAAAAGTTGCAACAGCAACAGTACTCAGGAGAGTACGGGATTGGTCAGCCTTGAATAGCAAGGACCTGTCATGGAGAAAGGTGATATACTGGTAACTGGGACCGCTCAGGGCAGGTCTTAATGAAGGAAGCATGGTAGGTAGATTCAAATCCCCTACAGAATGAAGTCATACAGGCCAATTGTGTGCAAACAGGAGAACACGGATTCGATGGACCACCCATCTCTCCCCTCCACCTCTCCACTCCCCTCTCCACAATCCCACTGCCCAGCTCTGCCTCTGATCTTAGAACCAGTTAAGGATTAAATAAATATATTAAATAGTTTTTAAAATGTAATAAACACATCTATCATTATGAGCTATCAACATGGTCACAAATGTTGGTAGTAACCATCAAAGAACTGAAGCAATACCACATGACTAGTTAAAAAGAATATCAAACCTGTAAGCATCTCCGAATGAGCAGAAGACTACAACTGTCACCTTGACATACTACAGAGTTAATTATAAACTAATAAAAGTCAACAACATTATAGTTACTGAAATCCAAATGGCATTGTTTGTGAATTATTGGATTAAAGCTATTAGAGCTGGTGAATTAATCTTCGCATTCCATCTCTTAGACATTACACAGAGACGTGTTTGTTAACTTGGCATGCTCGGTGTCAGAGAGAGGGCTTGGGCTGAGTGGAGTGCCTTGGTTACAAGTACGTCATCAGCCACACTCAAACCAGGAAATACAGGACTCTCAGGAAGTGCAGTTGATAATGAAGCAACTGTGAGCCAGAATTAGCCAATAATTGGAGCTGCTCTTCACCCTGAAATGATGCAACTATATTTCACAAGCCAGTCCTGTGGTGGAGGATCAGCCATGGGGACATGACATTTTAACGCCAAAGATGATGTTTTATTCTTCTTCATCACCACTGAGCACAACACTTGGTACAGTAGCCATCCCATTTATATTTGCTAAATTATTAAAAATCGGAAAACTAATGATAGTTGAGCCCTATTATTCACTAGCTGCTTGGCCAGGCTCTAAGCACAGGCCTGGGAATGACTAGCCCAAGATCTCTTACAGAATCATATGGAAAAGCCTGGTGTGGCATTCTAGCCCAAGAAGCCATGCAGTCCACCGCACCCAACAGGGCCACTTCAGTGACCTTTGCTCCCCTCCTGCCAAACCAAAGAGAAAAGCAGCTTCGTGAGAGTGTTAGGATTCTAAGGTCCACTCATTTCTGGTGTCTTTTATGTTTTTGGCAGGCACTGCATCAATCCAAAGAAAAGAGATGAAAATGAGGAAATTTTTCATTTTCATTCCTAGAAAGCTCATAGGAATCACTTTGTCTTGTGGTGGATGAAGACAGCAGGAACTCCCTTTATCCTAAAGAGGGAAACAGCAGACCAAAGTACTGAAGCACCAGTCCTCAGAGGGATGAACTATAGAAACCTATTTTTGTCCTCCAGTGATTTTCAATCTAACACTTTAGTGACTCTTTAAAGAAAGAACACCTATGTTTAGCATTATGAAACTGTAAGTAAGCATGGAATAGGTCCTGGAGTAAAAAGATATGCCGCATACTACCTGTGTGATCTTAGGTGTACCACTTAACCTCTCTGGGCCTCTATTATCTACTAGTCTTATCTCTCAATCATCCTGCTAAGACCTAGATGGAACCAAGTATGTTCTCAGAGGCTCTGAAAACCATAATACACATATTAGTCATTACTGCTTTACACATGTGTTCAGAAGGAAGAGATCTAAATTTTAAGAAAACGACTAATAATTGAGAGAGCCAGCATTGTAATGGGCAGTGAATTCTAGCTGCTGAGAGTAACCAAGAATCAAATCCTGCGTTTACCCAGGTGCCCAAAGATATTGGTCCACACCCAGAAGGTAATAATGTCTTTCTCTACAACTCTCATTAGAAAACGATCAGAGGAAATTTTGACACCCAGAAATTATAAGAATTGGCATTTGTTTAATGCCCCTCGCGTTTAGTTATTTTTTTATTTACTCTTTGAAACTGTCACAAAGGCAAATTGAGCTTTTTATTCAGTTCCAAAGTTTAATGATAATGCTATCCAGTCATGCTTGCATGGAAATATTTCCACTGGAAGAAACAAAAGGCTGAAACGTCAAGAGAGAGACTCACACAATAGGCTCGGGATGAAATTTATGCTCTCCTTTAAATCTGTGTTCCTTCTCTGAAAAATAAGCAATTTTTGACATTTAAAAAAATGTGTATCATTCATAGACCAAATGTTTTTGGATTTTAGTACTTTTATATTCAGAATAATTGTGTGTTTTATGGAGGAAGATATACCTAGTTACCATATATTTTCGGGTTTCTGGCTAACGACCTCAGCACAGGTGGACCAGTGCTGTAAGTTTTTAAGAAAGACGCTTCGTTTTCTCCTTATCTTGCTCCGTCCCGCCTTCGCCTTCCTGTCCGGATCCTCCCAGCAATTGTGGCAGCTCTGTTGACCACGCTGGGAAGAAGCACAGGGCGCTCCAGCTCTCCGCTCCTCTCCGGGCTTTATCAAGCTGCATCTGCAGGACCACACGGAGAGAAGATTTCAGGTCCCAAACGCATCTTTACCTTCTCCTCTGTGCACTAAGATCAAAGACGACAGCTCCGGGAGCCTCGCTGGGAGCTGCGCGGGGCTCCGCCCTGGGAGCTGTCGGTCGCCATGGAGACAGACACCAGGCGCAGCCGAAGACTCCCGGCCAGGCGGACACCCGGCAGCTCCAGGTCTCCAAAATGTGGAGAAAAACCTAAGACACTAAAGGGGAGACTGAATTTCTTGGGTGGGAGAATTTCCTTTGTGACTGATTTTAAAAATATTTTTGAGAGGGAGGGAGGGAGAGAGAGGAGAGAGAGAGGCTATCATTAAAATTAAAGCTTTAGCTCTTAATTTAATTACTTTAAATTAATACACTTTCCTCTGGGTCAGAATGTTCTGCCATCATTTCAACCTTTATGACTGTAGATCTGCTCCATTTTCATTACATAGGAATAGTGAGAAATAGTTTATTGCCCGCACTTAGCAAATAATCCGTCCCATTTAGAGTCCTCATCAAGTTGCGCACATGATACGATCTGTTAGCTCTTGGCTTTCTACAGCATGTCATTAATTTCAGAGGGTGATTTCTAATGATCACATTTCAGAAATTGTCAGAAACGTTTTTTCTCTTTTTGTTGCTTGTTGCCAAGCAAGGAGGATCTTGTAGCAACACCACACGCTTCAACATGCCTTCTCATAATGAGTCTTTAGGGAGATATTCAACTTATGAGAATTAAGAAAACAGTCTGCTACTTCCCATAACATCAAAACCATAGGAACACAGTTTTGCATGCATAATAGCACGTGGTTATAATGCTTGCCACACAGGAGGTTACACCTTGCAGAGACTATGGAACATTGTTACCGATCAATAATATTATTTGCACTTGCCATACTTTGAAATAATTAATAATATATCGTTTATTACCATTTCTAAGAACCATGGAAAGAGGGGATAGAAGAGGAAAATATCAAAACAGTCTCGGCTTTGCCTCTGAACAATTTTATTACATCACACATTACGTCACACATCACAGAAAGCTACTGTGCTCTATAGTACAACCCTTCAAAAGCAGGAATGCGTTTATTTTATTACATTTTACCACCACTCAGGATTAACCTTAGTCATTAGTATTGTTTCCAAAATAAAACAATGAATAATAATTGATGAAGGGAAAATAAACTTGTAAATGACATGAACTTATCTGAAACTCTTGAACCTTAGAGAACAAGAATGACTTTGTACCTGGGACTTGAAAAACAGGGGTGTCAGCCACTGTCACAGTAGCCAAAAGTGAAATGATGGTTTCAACCACATTCCTCAGGGGATTCTTTTTAAAGAACTGCCCTTCTAGTTTATTCCAGTGATATAACACCTTTCTTAGGATATCACAATGTTGATCACACATCAGGAATATTTCAACAATATTTCAAAAGGCTTAATAATACATTTCACTTATTAAGTACACTAACGACTAAAACATGGGAATATTCCAATTTTTTCTGCTCAATGTTACAGTTCTGTTTAATTTGTGATGATCAATGTTAGCCCTTCTGCATGATTTGAGTCAAAGGAAAAGTGTAAAAAAATATATCTTTTTTGTCTACCCAAAGTCCTCTTACAGAGTCAATCCTAGATTCTAATGATACTTCCAAAACCCTGTTAAACTTCAAATTCTATCATGAATGATTAATTAGTTTATACTAGTTAAAAATGCTTAGCTGAATGAAGATCCTTAAGGAAATAGGACCGAGAAGTAAAAGAGAAAAATACCCAGAGATTGAGATTAAGGAACAGAGAAAACTGACCTTGATTTGTCATTTATCAAAAATCTATATACATGGAACAGAGCATTTTCAGTGTCTGCTAGTTATATTTCCATTACTGTAACAAAATTTCTGAGATAATCAACTTAAAGAGAAGAAAGAATTATTTTGGCTCAAAATCTCAGAGGTTCCAATTCCTGATCAATTGACCTTCTTGCTTTGTACCTGTGTTGAGGCAGCACATTATGGCAGAAGCTGCTCATTTCAGAGTGGCTAAGAAGAAAATAGAGATGAAGGGGATGGTGCGCCACTATCCCCTTCAAAGGCATGTCCCCAGTGACCTAACTTCCCCCCACAAGGCCCTCCCTCCTAATGGTTCCAACACCACCCAGTCAGGCCATGACCTGGGGGGCCAAGCCTTTAACACATGAGCCGTTGGGAGACACTTATCCAAACCCTAACCCTGTGCATTCTATTTGCAAATCTTCACAATAAGTCATTACTTTCCCCATATCATGTGCAGTCCTAAAATTGGCTCTGGAAGAATTTATGTTTTCCCCAACCCCGTCCTCTTGCTCTTTCTCTCTCCCACCTCTCTTTCCCTACTATCATGAGCTGAGGTTTCCTCTTCCAAATCCTTCCACCATGATGTTCTGCCTCACCTCAGGCCCAGAACAATGATGCTGGCTAACTGTAGACTAAACCTCTGAGACTGTGAGCCAAAATGCATCTGTCCTCTTTTAAGTTATGTCAGGTATTTTGGTTACAGTGACCAAAAAATTGACTAATACAATGATCCTCTAAATAATTATTTACCTGGGAAAATAATTAGCACCACTTCTACTTTCTACCTATCGAGCCTTTCCCTAAGAAAATAAATGCAGTTATGCCAACTGGTCTCTCTTCAAACTCAAAATGGGACCTAATAAATGACAGGTAAGTGCAGCATGCTTCTTAGAAGCAAACTGGCCCCATCTCCAAGAGACCCATTCGCCAGCTTCTCACTTGTTTTCTGACCTCCAGTATTCTTCCTAACCCACCCCAAATTTTAACTGGTGATCTTACCCTATAATTCACTGAGAAGCTAGAAACAATTTCCCACCTTCCCAGCACCGCTCCTTCTGCATAGCAGCCCATATCCTCTGTCTTTCTTTCTCTTAACGATGGAAGAGTGTTTCTCTTCCCATCGATGACTGGCTAACACACTTCCTCCCTGGATTTCATCCTTCC
Organism: Aplodontia rufa; assembly: GCA_004027875.1. NCBI lineage: Eukaryota > Metazoa > Chordata > Mammalia > Rodentia > Aplodontiidae > Aplodontia > Aplodontia rufa. Next base: position 11,215 of record PVKS010015300.1, on the reverse strand, counting down.
TATCCCTCTGAGGTTTTCTGTGACTCTCTTCTGAATCAGTTCTTTGTCATTTCCATCAGTAAACAAGCATCCCCAAAGATGTCTAGCTCATGACTATAGATGATATCTAATTGTTGGTGACTTCCAATTTTACATATAGGCCCCAGCTCCCTCATGAGTTCCTTACTCTAATATTTAGCTGACCATTTGAAATCTCCACTTACATATTCAACATTTACAACTCCAACTTAACATATTCAAAACAGGTGTTTGGAGGTGGGGTGCATGCACACACATGGTCTTCTATATCAGAAAAAATATCACAATCAAATTTAATCCCACGAAACCTGGGGATCACCCTGCTCGTTTCTTGCCCTCATTCTCACACTGAGTCCATCAGCAAGTCCTGTTGACCATACCAAAATATGCCAGTTCCACCAGCTCTCTCAGTTTCTTTCATAAACACCTGACTGCCAGTTGCTGTGTAATCTCTTACCTGGACTGATCTCTTTCCCTATTCCACCCTACTCTGGCACCTAGCCTCCATACTGATTCCATAATGATTCCAAAAACATTGAGCGTGTTGCTTGATTTCTTGACTTGTCTGCAAAATCTGTCTCCCCCAATGATTTCTGGCAAGATGAAGAAAACCTCCTAAATTTCTCTCTGCAGGTTTCAAGGCATAGGTTATCCATCATGTCTGTTCTCTGAATTCCTCTCCCAGCTCTTTTGCTCACTGTGCTGCGATCGCTATGACCTCTTTTCTGATCTTGAAATAAAGACACCCATTTCTTTTATTTTTTTTTCCTTAAAGAGAGAGGGACAATGAGAGAGAGAAAAACAGAGAATAAATTTTATTTAGTTTTTCATGTAGATTTCCTTGCTCTGAGACTTTGTTGTGTACGTGGTGCTGGGGTTTGAACTTGCATACTCATGCATGCCAGGCAAGCGCCGTAACCGTTGAGCCACTGCTCCAGCCCTAGACAACCCCTTTCTCATCTCAGGGTTTTGCACCATCAGTCAACTCTGTCTGGATCCCCATCTAACTGATCCTTCTCATCACTAACTCTTCTCACGTCAGCTCTGCAGAGATGCTTTTCCAGACCAACCCATTTACACCTGACCCATGTGCCCACTTTATAACTGTGATGCCATCAGGTTTTGTTTTCTTCAAAAAGCTTGAAATAATGGAAATTTTGGTTATTGTGTTTTTGTCCCTTCACTAGAATGTAAGTTTCTTGAGAACATATCTGTTTTATTCTTTTACTGCATTTCAGTCACTTAAACCAGAATATCAGATAGTTAGTGCTCAGTTAAAAATTTTCTGAATACAGAGATGAATTAAGCATAGTATCTTATGGATCCTCAATCAGATAGAAGTGCCACAAGCTAACCTCCTGAGCTGATACATGAACACAGATCTTGTGCTAAATTGTAATCAGTGCCCTCTGGGCCTAACAGAAGAATCTGATCCAAACACTTCAGCTGTGTGCAGAGAATTTTAATGACAGTGAAAACATGCAAGGGAAATTGTTCAAGCTCTCTGCTTCGTTCCTTTCTTCGACATGGTAATATAATTTTACAGCGCTGTAAAAATCCCTATGCATCCAAAATAAATAATAAGTTTACTATAACAAAGATGTACCACATTCTGAAAAACGAATTTTTAATCATTTTGTGAACCCATTTTCACTATATCTCACTAGACACAACTCAGGGTTGTCTATGAATTAAAAAGACACAGCAATCTACTGTCAAATTTCTGGAGTAGCTATATGAATACCAGACAAAACAGATTAAGGATTTTAAAAAGTCACTAAAAAAGGATATAAATAGCAGGAGGGTCAATTCATCAGAAAGCTATAGCAATTAAATACATAAACACATTTAAAAAGGAGACATGATATACATAATGCAAAAACTGACAGAGTCAAAGAGAAATAAACAATTCAATAATAGTTGTAGATCTCATTACCATATATTAATAATGGATATGACAACCAGGGAGAAGATCAACAAGGAAGCAGAGGATTTCAACAGCACCGTAAACTAATTAGATCTGTAGAAAATTTTCTGTAGAAAATTCTACCCAGCAACAATACCATACACAGTCTTCTCAAATATACGCGGAATATTGTCTGAGATTGACCTATGCTGAGCCGTTAAACATGCCTCAATAAATTTAAAAGGATCAAAATTATGCAAAATATGTTCTCTGAGCGCAGTGAAATTAAAACAAATTAATACCAGAAGAAACTTTGAGGAATTCACAGACATGTGGAAATTAAACAATTTTTTTAAGAGAGAGAGAGAATCAATTTTATTTAGTTTTTCATTTTGGCTTTTTGTTGCTCTAACACTTCACTCTGTTTGTGGTGCTGGGGTTCAAACCCACGTCCTCAGCCATGCCAGGCAAGTGCTATAACTACTGAGCCACCGCCCCAACCCTGAACAATAAAATTCCAAGTAACTGATGTTCAGACAAGAAATTATATTGATATGAATCAAACACAAGTACAATATAACAAAATTTATGGGCTGTCAAGTACAGTGACTCAGCTTGACATAACTATAGCTATCTTGGTTGGAACCACTTTCTTGCCTACCAGGTGCCCCCCACTCACATTCCAAACCTTGTACCATAAACAGTCTTTAAGATAGTCAGCTAGCAGGGCTGGAGTGGTAGCTCAGTGGTTACGGCGCTTGCCTGGCATGTGCGAGTACATGTGTTCAAACCCCAGCACCACATATACAACAAAGTCTTGGAGCAACAAAAGTCACATGAAAAACTAAATATAATTGATTGTCTCCCCCCACCTCACTGTCCCTCTCTCTTTAAAAAACAAAAAATAATTAGCATTTCATGACAGGCAATGATGAGAGGACTCTTAACTGATGTTCCACATATTAAAGTTTTCTTGGAAAGCTCAGGTACATTCCAGCTGCTTGAGGGCCATCTTGGTCTATCTTAGTACATAAACCCCTTCCTCCTGCCTCAGGGTGTGGGAATACTCCTTCCTGCTGCCACCAGGACACACTTCAGTCCTTAAGTCTCTAATAAATAGCATTTTGTGAACTCCTGGAATTATCCTCCTCTATTCATTCTCTTGGCACCTTCCACCTTTAGTGGCTGATTCTTATATACTTTTTTCCTGAAACACTGAGAAAGCTGTGCTCAAAGGAAAATAAATATATGCATTAAAAAAGGAAAATTATCTCAAATCAGTAACCTAATTTCTCACCTTAACAAAGAAGAAAAACAGCTACATAAACCCCCCAAAAAGTAATACACTTTGTGTCTCTATAGATTTACTTATTCTAGACGTTTGGTGGAATTATAAGAAAATGGTGTTTTAGTCAGCATTTGTGCTGTTGTGACCAAAAGACCTGACAATAAAATGTAGAGGAGGAAAAGTTTATTTTGATTCTCACTTTCACAAGCTCAGTGCAGGGTTGGCCAATTCCATGGCTCTGGGCTGGAGTTGTGTCAGAACATCATGGAGGAAGGGCATGGCAGAGGAAAGTAGCTCAGGACATGGCAACAAGGAAATTGAGGGACAAAACATAAACCACACAGGCATGCCCTCTGTGACCTACTTTCTCCAGCCACACCCTGCCTGCCCACAGTTCCACACATTTAATTCACATTAATGGATCAATCCACTGATTCAGTTACACATCGCATCTACCCTCTGAACACCGCTGCAAGAGCTTTCAGGGAACACCTCGTATCTAAACCGTAACGTGCTCTTTTGTGACTGACTTTCTTCACTTGGTAGAATATTTAAAGGTTCATCCCTGCTGCATCATGTACTCAGTGCTTCATTCCTTAGAATTAATAAGTAATATTCCTTTGTAAAAATGTATCACATGTTGTTTGTCCCTTCTTCCGTTGATTGATAGAAGAATTCATTTTTTCAAATCATGATATTCTTATCAATGCTTGATGTTGTATTTTTTTAATTACCATAACCATCCTGGTGGTTGTGAGTGGTATCTCACTGTGGCTTGGATTTGCTATCCTAATGAATAATGACCTTGAACTTCCTTTTACACACTCATCAGCCACTTTTGTACTTTCATGGAGAAATGTCTATTCAAATCTTCTGATCATTTCAAATTGCTATCTTTTTATTGTTGTTATACATGTTTTGTATATTCTAATAGAAAAACCTTACCTAATATATTATTTAAAATATTTTTACCAGTTTGTGGGGTGCATATTTTTACCAGTTTGTGGGGTGCACATTTACTATCGTTTTTATATTGTTTGTAACCCAACAGTTTTCACTTAAGATAATTCAAAATATCTATTCTGTGTCACTTGATTTTTGGTGTCATATTTAAAAACCCATTACCTAATCCAAAAACATGAAGTTTTACTATATTTTCATCTGAGATTTCATAGTTTTACTTCTTACATTTAAACCTTTGATCCAGAAAGGGGTCCAACTTCATTGTTTTCTGGGTAGATGCCTAATCATTTTAATACCGTTGAAAGACTATTCTTCCCCTTTGAATTATCTTAGCAGCCTTGTTTAAAATCAGTTTTCTATAAGTACTTGAGCCTTTTAAAACTTATTTATAGCTGTGACCCATTTCTTTTAAGATTGGAAGATAGAATAAAAATGGATTCCAGTTATGGTGACAAACAAGCACCACCCTTCTCCTAGGACTATGGATTTCATCCTTGAGAAGCATAAGGGCAACATCACAAGGTTATTTGAACAGTCTGAGGGATATTTTGTTTGAGAATGACATCTGACTTGTCTCCTCAAAACAGCACTTTTGGCTTCTACTGAACTATCAATGAAGATATAGTACCCTGGAAAAAATAACTTCCTGGTAAATTTTTTATTTATACGGATTTTTGTTTGTTTCTTTTTCTTAAATAGACTTTACTTTTAGGGCAATTTTAGGTTGACAGGAAGCTTGAGTGGAAGATATGGAGATTTCCCATATACCCCCCACCCATGTACCTACAGCCTGGTCCACTATCAGCACCCCCCACCAGAGGGCTACATTTGCTGCAATCAGTGAACCTTCACTGACACCACCATCACTCAGAATTTACACTAGGGGTCACTGTTGGTGAGTGAACCACTACACTATTAATGAGTACCTCTCTTGGTACATTCTATGACTTTGGATGTCTGTATAATGATATGCACCATCACAGAATCATAAAGAGTAGTTCCACTGTCCTAAAAATCCTCTGTGCTCTATTTATTCACCCTCCCTGGCAACCCCTAGCAACCACTGATCTCTTCACTGTCTACATGGTATTGTCTTTTTAAGCATGTAATAATATACTTAGAATACATATACATAGCCTTTTCCAGATTAATTTCTTTCACCTAGCAATATGCATTCAGGGTTCCTCCCTATCTCATCATGACATTATTCTTTTTTAGCATTGAATAATATCCCATTGACTGGATGTACCACAGTTTATTTATCAATGCACCTACCGAAGGACACCTTGGTTATATGCATTTTGACAACTGTTAATAAAGCTGACTTAAATATTCATGTGTAGATTTTCATGTAGACATAAGTTTACATCTCATTTGGGTTAATACCAAGGATTGTGATTGCTGGATCATGCGGTAATATTATGCTTAGTTTTTTAAGAAGCTGCCAGAATTCTTTTTAATAAAAAATAAAAATTCTTAAGAATTGGACAGAAATATAAGATTGCCTAAAAAAGGAAGCATTAAAAAAATCTATGTATGAACTGTAAACCACACTACCAAAGATGAGTATTCAAACTCTATTTTAAGGGGTAGAGAGTTGAAACCTAGGACTCTTCTACATGAGCATTGTGTCATTGAGACAAATATTCTCAGAGTTGCAAAAGCTTAATCTGTTACCACGTATTATGGTTTGAATGTGAGGTGTCCCCCCCAAAAGCTTGTGTGTGAGACAATGCAAGGTGAAATGATTAGGTTATGAGAGCTTTCGCCCACAGTGAATTAATCCCCTGATAGGGATTACCTGGTGGTAACTGAAGGCAGGTAGGTGTGTCTGGAGGGGTTGGGTCCCCTGGCATGCCTGAGTGCTATATAAGATTGCAATGCCCCGAGTTGCTTTCCTCCACCACCTTCACCTGCCATGACCTTCCGCCTCACCTGGAGTCCCAAGGAATGGAGCCAACTGTCTATGGTCTGAGACCTCTGAAACTGTGAGCCCCAAAATAAACTTTTCCTTCTCTAATTGTTCTTGTCAGGTCTCTTTACAACAAAAAGCTGTCTAAAACACCAAGTAATCTTCTTCTGAAAATTATTTGAAATGAACTCTGTCCAAGGGACAAAGTGAATTAATACTGATCAATCAATATCTGGGGCTCCCATCCCAACGTGGTCCTCGTGAGTAGGCTGAGTGTGCTGTAGCTCACCTCTGTGGATGCCCTACCACCAGCATGATGCCTGACATCAGAGTGGGCACTTGGGTCTTTGAAAATGAATGAGTGTGAGCAAATAAACCCCCATATTATTTGTTAACACATGACTCCTTTGCAAATCCCATCAGGGCAGGGACTAAGCCACATTCCTCTTTGCATCCTGAGAGTCTCTGGATGTTGCTCAAACTAAACAGAGTCTTCCAATTAATATTTGATGAATTATTGAACTGAGTCCTCTCCCTCACTCCCCGACTCACAGCACATGCTGTCCCGCTATGGCATAAGCTCTTCCGGGTAGGTCTCCACGGCTTTGGGTATGTGGTGTTTTTTATCCTATGGTTCTTAACCCACCTTGTTTGTGCTGCGAACCACCACAACCTTCCTGCCAGCTCCAACACTGTCTTCTCTGTGGATCCTAAGGCGGAACTTGCCTCTGCCAGAGCAACTGGCTGTTTTGTTCCAAAATTATTGACTCGTTTGTTTGTCTTCAACATTAGAAGAGCCATGATTTTGACTTTCAACTTTAATTATCATGTTGCCTGGTTCACAGTAGATGCTCATTAAATGTTTGTCCAATAAGTACAGTTTCTATAGAATTTTAAAAATGAACCTACTAAAGGAGGTGTCTGGGTGTACTAGTAGTTGCTTACCTATTCAGAATCCTTTGAGAATGAATGAGCAAATGAACTAAATAAATATTCAGAATAGATAAGGCTGATCCCTTCTGAAGGACTTTGAATAGATAAGCCAAGTATAGGCCAACTTGGAAGCAGCAAGTTTCAGCTGGATACAGTGCACTCAGGGAGGTCTACAAATGATAACTAGGCATTTTTTAATTAACACAGACTTGAGCATGGCTCATTATGGAAGGCACTTTTATCTTCTCTGTGTTTCAAGGTTATACTGCTTCACAAGGTTTGGTTTAAAAAAATAAATCTGAACTCCAGTTTATAGCACTGAAATTATTTTCTCCCTTTTGGTTATAGTCATGATATTTTTCTGCTTTCAAGCTATTTCCACAAATTGGAAGATGAAAGGAAAGAAATTCTTCAGTGTCTTTTAAACTTTCTCATCTAATTAATAGTTAAATCAAGAAGTGTTCCTCATCAAAATTTCCTTTAGTCTATTTTACAAGACTAATTTTCTCTGTCATGTGAAAGTGTCATAATTTTTGATAGAGGATTCAATTAAAGTTTTTATGGGACGATTTAGTCAATCTGGATTTTTTTAAAGATTGTACTTTCTTAGATGTATATACTCTAGTTAGATTTGCTTGCTCCGTAATTGTGTTTTCTTTCTTGCACTTATTTTTAACAGAGAATTCAGAGAATTTTTAACAGAGAATTAGCCTGAGACAGTCTAACTTTAACTCACTATTGATAATGGTTTTCATGTACAGTAATTCTAAGTAGCATACCTGCTGAGAAGCTCTTCACGCACAGGAGAACTGAAGTGTACCCCCTTGCCTAAAAGAGCGCAAGCAATTTCGGTGGACAAAAGGATCTGAATCAAATAAGAGTCAACATAACCTGATATCCCATAAAGAACTCAAAATTAATGTCATAATCAGGAAAATATATAAAAATTGATATTTCAAAATGTACATAAAGTTATTGAGACTGGAAATGCCAAGGTATTATTTTTAAAAAAAGCTACATCATTCTTATAGCCTAGCCAAAATGAGGACATCCTAGAAAGCAGCCTTCAAATTCTATTTTTGACAATGTCAAATCCATTTTATAAAATTGAAAACCTGTACAAGCAGCCAAACATTTGAACAAAGATTGCTCAGGATATCACTTTTTTTAACATAAGAAAGGTGAAAGGTATTGATTTCTTCCTATAAATTAAAGAAGCAGAAGTTTCATTATTAATGTATCTCTTGTATTGTCATAATTAATACTGACTTTTAATTACTCTTGGCACTTATGAACTTGACCTTGGCAAATTAAGAGTTCTAGCATAGGAATCAGAATGCAGAAATCCAGTCTCAGTACTGACATTATCTGCTGTCTGCCTGATGATTAGCCCTTTCCCCTTTTTTGGGTTTCATTTCTCTATTCATGAAATTAAATGGTTGAATAAAACTATCCCAGTTTCAGTTTGTGACTATAGTTAATTTTATAAAATGAGATATACATCACAATCTAGAAATAAGAACAAGATAAAAATTTGAAAAAAGCTATAAAAAAGGAAAATTAACATAAAGGGAAATACAGCAATATTTGATTCATATATTGTCACATTGACATCTGTAGATAAGATCATTGCCAAAGATACAAGAAGAATGGCGAGACCTCCGGCAGGGCAAGCCAATTGCTCATGGCATGCCAACTCCACATGGCCTGCCAACTCCACTAGATTGCTAGAGGCTGTCTAGAGACTTGGAATTTAAAGGATTCTAAAGCCGAGTATGAGCTCAGTGACAAAGAATGCTGTGATTTATTAGCAAGATCTGCTGTAGACTCAGGGAGAAGAGTAACACATGCAAGGTATTTGACACATAAATTCTCAAATAGTATCCAAACATACCTGGTAGATATCTATTATTTGTTTCTGAAGATACATCTAAAGACTTTAGGGCACCCTCTATTCCCCGATAACATAGCATATAGCCTATCACATAAAATACACCAAAATATTACTTTAAATGTTAATTAGGTCTTTTCAAGGTCTTAGTGTTCCATAAACATAAAATTAAAGCAGAAAATCTAGATAAAGCAAAGATCACTAAATGTTCCCAAATTTTCCTTCATCTTTTGTATAGTAACAGAAGCCTGATTTTATTTGGGCACATTGGCTGCCCCCAGATATTTCAGTCAACAAGGATAGCATGCATGACGGCGGTCCCATAAGATTATAACATAGCCCAGGTGAGTAGCAGGCTATACTATCCGGGTTTGCATAAGTACACAGATGAGCACTTCTCAGAATAGCTATCTGAAGTAGTTAAATAAGAATGCTATGTTAACAAATGTTCTAAAATATGAGCTAGTCAGGTTCTTGAAAGGTGAATTTGATTTGAACAGAATTTTCAATGAAAAGAAAAAGTGAGGTGTCCATAAAGAATATACTGCATTTACCTCAATGGTAAGTCAGAGAAACCATTTTCATTGAGTTTTTTCACATGGCTTTCGTTGCTCTGACACTTAGTTGTGTATGTGGGTGCTGGGGTTCAAACCCATGTACATGCTGGGCAAGCACCGTAACTGCCGAGCCACCACTCCAGTCCCTTCAATTCTTAAGAAGAAAAAGTAAAGGTTTCAATCACTTCTTAAGAAATGATGAAGACTTTGGAAAAAACAGCTACTGATCAAAATTAAGAAAAAGCAGAGTAACTCAGCTGATACATGTGCATAAATCCACATAGGAAAAGGAACTTGTTCCTATATTGTTAAATGGATTTTAAAATTAAACTTGCTTTACATACTCATTATCTATAACATGGTTGTCTTAGTACCTATGAGATTATAAAATCTAATAAAAATATGTTCTGAAACCTGTCATTGTTAGAAGTGTGAAATGTTTTAAAATTGCATATAGTTATGCGTGTATTTTAAACATGAACGAATTTTATTATACTTGTTATCTCCTAGAGCCACACCATCCAGTAGGGTAATCACAGCCACGTGTGGTTTCATGTGCTACTAAGCACTTAAAATGTACCTAACCCAAATTACAGTAGCAAAAAATATATACTAGTTATTGAAGATTTAGTAAAATAAAAAAGAATGCAAAATATGTCAATTTTTTGACATTTCAATTACATTTTGAAGATACATTGGATTAAATAAAATACACTATTAAATCATTGTATTCCTATTCCAACTTTTTAACTGTGTGGTTTATTAACTTTTTCACTACTGTGACCAAAAGCCCTGACAAGAACAATCATAGGAAGAAAAAATTATTTTTGGGCTCACAGTTTCAGAGGTCTCAGTCCATAGATAGCCAACTCCATTGCTTTTAGCCTGAGGTGAGGCAGAATATCACTGTGGAAGAGTGAAAGAGGAAAGCTATTCAGGACATGGCAAACAGGAAGCAGAGAAAGACAAAGATCAGCTCACCAGGGACAAAATACATACCACAGGCACATATCCATGTCCTCCAGCCACACCCTACCTGCCTAGTTAATTCCAATCAGCAGATTAATGCACTGTCGAGGTTAAGACTCATAGCCCAATCATTTCATATCTAAACTTTCTTGAATTGTCTCACACATAAGGCTTTTAGGGGACACCTCAAGTCTAAACCATAACATTGTAACTACTAGAAAATTTGGGGATTTTAAATTACATAGGAACTTCATATTATATTTCAATTGGACAATAATTGTCTGGAGTTTCTCAAAGGAATTTCTTCCTCAGAAGCAATTATCAACTTTAGGATCTGAGAAACTTACCACCACAGCATTGGGAATCTATAAATATAAATTTTGTATTGGATATATTAATAAGACCAAAAATCAACTTGTCTAATCCCAAAATATGATTCATAGATTTAATAATCTAACTAGGGGCTAGAGAAGTGGCTCAGTGGTAGAGTATCTGCCTGGCATGCATGAGGTCCCAGATTTGATCCCCAGTACTGCATACACAAATAAATAAAGGAAAAACAAAAAACAGATGAAAAAAGTTAACTCTCTCTCTCTGAAAGGAAGGAGGAGGATGAGGAGAATGGAGGAGGAAGGGGAAGAAGAAGAAGGAGGAGGAGGAGGAGGAGGGGGGGGAGGGGGGGAAAGGGAAGAAGAAGAAGAAGAAGAAGAAGAAGAAGAAGAAGAAGAAGAAGAAGAAGAAGAAGAAGAAGAAGAAGAAGAAGGAGGAGGAGGAGGAG
>PVKS010015299.1:0-46268 GCA_004027875.1 Aplodontia rufa | reverse complement strand
GGGTGGAATAACTGGATCAAATGGTGGTTCCATCCCTAGTTTTTTAGTTCCATACTGTTTTACAGAGTAGTTGTACCAATTTACAGTCCCACCAACAATGTTAAGGCAAAATAAAGGGGCAGTGAAGATTAGAAATAAGATTAGAGGAGTAGACAAAGTGGAATGAACAGAAGGAAGGAAGGATGAGATAAGAAAAGACAGTGGAATGAATCTAACATAACATTCTGATGTACACATATGAATATACCATAGTGAAGCTCACCATCATCTTAGTTTCCACAAGAAACTAATAATAATCTTTTAAAAACTATAGGTAAATGGCAGAAAGATCAGTAGAATAGAGGCAAGGGACCAGGGGTAGGGGGAAGGAAGAGGGAGACGGCAGGGGAGGTGCTGAAAATGGAATTAGAACAAGTTACATTCCATGCTTTTATAATTGTGTCAAAATGTATTCTGTTGTCATGTATAAAGTAAAAATAACCAATAAAATAAAAAATACAAAAAAAAAAAAAAAACAAAAAGAAGTGGCCATTAGTCCACCATACCATGTGGCCTCTTGGAGTAAAACATGCTGAATTATCTCCAACATCTTTATTATGGCCCTATGATTCTGTGAGTTCCCTGCTGCCCCCAGGCCTTTGGGTCCACTGATCTCATGGGGAGGACATTTCAGACTGGGCTGATTCTGCAGCTGTCCCCATTTAAAAGAGTTAATAGTACTGTCAAAGGGTCCTGTATGCTCACTCCTTCCTCCCTCAGTGCCTCATTCATCCTGGTTACAACCCAGAGGGTCTAGCAAGGACAGAACTGTCACAATATGCCCATTTTATGCAAGAGGAAACTAAAGTTTAGCGAGGTAGAGAAACTTGCTCAGGTTTCCCCAGCTACTGTGGAAGAGCTGGGATTGGAGGCTCAGTCTGATACTTTGAATAGTTACAAGCTGGCCAAATTCAAACTGGGATCCCCCTCCTGCTTTCAGCTCCCTCCAGATTCTTGCAGTCTTGCCTTTCTCTCGCTTTCCCTTCTCGGTTCTGTTCCATCCACTCAACTGTCAGTTAATCAAATAGCTGTCAGATAAATTAAGGTGCCCCCCCTCCTGAAGGGTAGGGAGAAAAAGGACCTTGCCCACTCCCAGAGAGGTATTTAATGGTGGGACTTCTGTAATATATGGAAGGTATAATTGGATTCAATGCTGCATTTATAGAGAGGATCTGAGTTCAGGACTCCCAGCCAGGCATCCCAGGATGAAAACACTGGCCCTATCCTCAGATGCTTCCATTCTACAAAGGAAATGGCAACTTCCTAACGAAGTGGGAAGCAGATGGTTTAAGTGACAAAGAGCATACACTGAATAGACAGAAAGTCCTAGATTCGCTGGGGGTGGTGGCTCATGCCTGTATTCCCACCAGCTCAAGAAGCTGAGGGAGGAGAATCACAAGTTCAAAGCTAGACTCAGAAATTTAGCAAGGCTCAAAGCAACTGATACAAAAATGGTTGGGAATGTGGCTCAGTGGTTAAGCACACCTGGGTTCAATACCTGATACCAGGGAGGAAAAAAAGGAAGAAAGACCTGGATTCAAATCCTAACTCTTCCTCTGCTGCCTGCAGACCCTTGGGTAAGTAGATGCCTCCCTGAACTTCAGTTTCTCCATCTCATTAATGAGTACAAGAGGAATAGTTATCATAAGGATTAAACTAGATCATATATTGCATTAAAAGATATAACATGGTGCTTGTTGCCTACAAATTGGCCAGGAAACATCAATTCTACCAATGTTACTCTATGCAGATGGCTGATACCAGAATCATGGTGGGCGTAGGCAAGAGTACTTCTTGCTGAAGAAATTGGGAAGGCTTTTTTGAGAAGATAAGATTTCAGCTGGTACTAAAGAATGCAGAAAACTGAAACAGTTAGAAGAATGGGAAAAGATATCCTAGTTGGTAGAAATTCACAGGCAGTCTGGTAACCTGATGGGCCCAAGATTTCCAGAGAGTGGATAATGAGTTTAGAAAGCTGGGCTAGTCTCAGGTTATAGAAAGGCAGGTAGAGGAGCTGGTGTCTTTTACTAACAAAGGACCCTACCCTCCACCACAAGGGCAGTTCTGTGTTGTGTCTGCAGAGACCAACACCTTGGTGTTAGCCCTTTCATTGGCTTTCTCCTTCCACATCTTTGTTTTCTGAGTTCGGCCAGCCTGCTGCCCCTATGGAAGAAGCCAGAAGGCTGCCACAATCTGTCTGCCTCCTACTAACATCCTGGGGAGGACTAGATGTTTTTTTAGCACAATTGCCTGGCAGAGAACTGTCGTAAAAACTCAGTGACCCTTTCCTTTACTTTCCATGGTGTAGGTTAAGCATCAGTCAATGACAATTATGATCACAGCTTAACAATCAAAAGAATATTCTAAAACTCTCAGAATGTCAGGTCAGAAGTGGAAAGAATGGTGAAAACTCAGTGGGTCTAGAACCTGCTTCCTGTTTCTTGTTCTCTGTGCTGCAGTTGAGCAAGAAACTTAGCTTCCCTTTGTCTCAGTTTCTTTACCTGTAAAATAGGAATAATACTGACCTTGCCTTAAATAAGTGGGAAAATACCGACAAACTTCAGCCCCATGGCCTGCTATGGAGTAGGAGGAGTTCATTTCCTCTTTCACTTCTTTGACATGGTCCCAAAACTCTGTGTGTGTGTGTGTGTGTGTGTGTGTGTGTGTTTGCTTGGGACTGAACCCAAAGCAAACATGCAAGGCAAGAATTCTATCACTGAGTTACACTTGTCTTTTGAAGCACCCCTGTTTTACCAGAAGTGTACATGTTATTGTGTACTGATCTTCCAACAGTGCAATAAACCTTCAGAATGGAAAAAGAAGGAACATAGCACACAGCTCAGTGCTCATTGCTGTTGCTCCTGATCATCTCTAGCAGGATAACCTGGATCTGGTATCTGGCACTGGAAATAAACAGCTATCATGTCAAGCAAAAAGGCAAAGACTAAGACCACCAAGAAGTGCCTTCAGCATGCAGCATGCAATGTGTTTGTCATGTTAGACCAGTCATAAATTTAGGAGTTCAAAGAGGCCTTTAACATGATGGACCAGAACAGAGATGGTTTCATTGACAAAGAAGATTTGCATGATATGCTTGCCTCACTGGGAAAGAATCCCATGAATGCATACCTTGATGCCATGATGAATGAGGTTCCAGGACCCATCAATTTCACCATGTTCCTCACTGTATTGGGGGAGAAGTTGCGTGGCACAAATCCCAAAGATGTCAGAAATGTTTTTGTTTGTTTTGATTAAGAAGCAACAGTCAGGAGCTGCTGACCACCATGGGCAATCAGTTTACAGATGAGGAAGTACATAAGCTGTGCAGAGAAGCCCCTACTGACTCAATTACATTGAGTCCACACACAAGAAATTGTGAGCCGGGCATGGTAGCACACAACTGCAATCCCCGTGGCTCAGGAGGCTGAGGCAGGAGGATCACAAGTTCAAAGCCAGCCTCAGCAACTCAGTGAGGCCCTATGCAACTTAGTGAGACCCTATCTTAAAATAAAAAATAAAAACGCCCTGGGGATGTGACTCAGTGGTTAAGTGGCCCTGGGTTCAATTCCCAGTACAGAAAGAAAGAAATTGGAAATAAAAATCAACAACTGTGAAAGCCCAGGAAAACATAACCATGTTTCTGATTTTGCTGGACTTTTTACATTTTTATATAATAAAATGCTATTTTGAAATTTGAAAAAGGAAGAACTTCGCCATCCACCAACACAGCCTTCCATTACACAGCAAGGAACCCAAGGCTCAGAGGCAAAGTAACAGCATTCTTAGGCCCTGCCCTCTATCCTTCCTAGACCAAGATTGTCCCTGTCACCTGGGCCCAGTGGGAACCATGCAGAAACTGGAGGCAACTATCTAGGTAGTTCAAGCCAAAGAATCTAGAAAATTCTTGCTAAGAAACACAAGTTGCCCAACCATCTGCAAAACTGAAGCAAAAGCCTTTTAACTCTCATTTTAACTCCATAAGTGACCACTTTGCCGTCTCTCCCAGAGCTGAGCTCCTCCGCTGAAGGAGGTGGGGGCTGTGAATGCGGATTTGAGCTCCATGGGCTCAAAGAACCAGCTCACAGATTGCAGCTACCAGGACATTTTCACACTTCTTAATGCCAAAAGTTGCCTTGGGTGCCCATCAGCTTCCATGGCAGGCTTTGAAAGAGTGACAGGAAGCCTTGGATTATCCTGAAATCTGTGTGTTTAGCCCATTCTTAGGCACAGTGAGGAGGATTTGGTATCAGCAAGAGAACACTGGGGTCAAAGCAAATGGCAGAAAACAGATGTGAGCTAGGGAGGCTCAGGTGACTTCAAGTATCTAACCTTTTCATAGTTCTCAGTTTCCTTATCCATATAACTGGGGGGTAGGGGTAAGAACCTCCCTTTGAGTGGGAATTTAATGAGATAATTTCTGGGGGTAAAGTCAGAAAGAGAGTAACTGGTTGGTTTATAAACAAGACATCCTGGGGCTGGAGGGGTGGCTCAGCTGTTTCAGAGCTTGTCTTGCAAGCGCAGGGATGCAGGCTCATAAGTGTCTAAACAAGGAAAGCCAAATGACAAACTAAATAAAATTGATTCTCTCTTCCTCTCACCTGTCCCTCTCTCTTTAAAAAAAAAAAAAAAAAAACAGATGTGCTGTTGATGCTATCGTTGGCTGGGGAATGAGTAAGTTCACCTTAGCAGTCCTGTCTTGGGCGGGGGCAGGAATTAAAATCTTACTTAGGTGCCACTATTTTGTGTGCAGGCAGCCCTTCCAGCTCAAGATGGTAACCATGCCAACAGTGTCAATGCCATCTCTCTGCAACAATTATGGGTCTTCTTTGTAATATGTCCCTTGGTGTCCAGATTCCTCAGGCAGCTCAGAATGTCCCAGAGCACTGAAAAAAAAAAGAGGAAAAGAGGACATACCTTTTCTGGGTCACTGAACTTCAGTGGAGGGTTTTGATAATGCTTTGGAAATCTAGTTCCACATGAGGAACAGTCATTCCCACTGGGTCAGGGTGGAATTATAAACCTGTGAGGGCTGGTGATTTTCCTATTCCAGCCCCATTCAGGCACTGTTCAAATATGCATCTGCTGATGTCCACATCAGCCATAAGAAACAGGTGTGGTTAGACCTAGTTTACAAGTGACTTTTCCAAGGATACTCAGCTGGTAAACTGGCAGATCAGAATTTGAACCCAAGTCTAGAATCATGTTCTTTTCCCACATCATACCATACAAGTCCTCAGGAAGCCAGGGAGTTTTTACTTGGTTCCCTGAGACCTTGTACCACGGACCTGAACCCTGCATTGGGAACCAGCTTTCAGCCCGCGGTCAGCACTGTGGTTTGATGTTAATCATTGGTGCTTTTCGTCTTACTCAGGAGCTCTCTTTGGAGTTGTTCAAAGGTCATGTTTAGTTGGGCACCAGGGAGCATGCTTATAATCCCAGTGACTTGGGAGGCTGTGGCAGGAGGATTACAAATTTGAGGCCAGCCCCAGCAACTTAGTGAGCCCTTAAACAACGTAGCAAGACCCTGTCTCAAAATAAAAATAAAAGAGCCAGGGTACGTAGCTCAGAGGTAAAGCTCTCTTGTTCAATCCCTACTGCATGTGTGTGTGTGTATATATATACACACGCACACATATATACACACACACACATACACACACACACATTTATTGATGGGAGTCCTAGTGTAGTGTCTCTTTATGAGGCTTTGAGGAGTTGGCAGGTCTCTCCCTAGGGAAAAGAAGATGGGTGCCTTTTACAATCTGAACGACCCCAGAAAGGAGAACCATACCTTGAACCCTTCTCATCTTATACCCTGGGGGAGCATGAAGGCCATCAGGTTTGAGATTCAGATGGACCAGAGTTTTGAGTCCTGGTTCTGCCAATTCTCAGCTGTGTGACTTTGTTGAAGCCATAGAACATCTTTGAGTCAGTTTCCTCAGCTATAAAGTAAAAATAGAAATTGTAATTATATTACAGGGGTGTCTTGAAGGAAAAAAAAAACATATCCATCTCTGAAAATTACCTCATCCAATCCTGGGTACATGGTAAAGGATCACTTCTCAAGAGCGGGCAAGGCTGCCCAGAATGAGGCAGAGTGAGAAGAGGGGCTGGGATAGAGCACTGAGGAATGCCAGCTCTTTGGGGTAGGCTAAAAGATAAGCCCACACAGGAGACAACAGCCAGAGAACCAAAAAGGAGTGCAAGGTCATGAAGGCTAATAGAAGAGCTAGACAAAGAACAACAGTTGCCGCAGCGTCGCCAAGAGGGCCAGAGAGGTGAAGACTGTGAAGTATCCTTGAATTTGACAACTAGGAGGACTCTAGTGACCATGATAAGGCTGTCTAGGGGGAAAAGTGGGGCAGAATCTGAGTATACGAGGCTGTCTGGGATGAAGTAGAAATGGGGAGGTTCGGTGTGAAGTAAAGAAAAGTTTTGTGAAAGAAAGTGTCATTTATGCTGTTTCTCAGCCATTTCATACTGCTATAACATAATGCCTTAGAGTGGGTAACTTATAAAGAAAAGGAACTTATTTGTCCCATAGTTCTGGGGGCTGGAAAGTCCAAGGGCCTGGTGCTAGCAGGCTTCTGCTTGACCTCTTGTCATTTCATGGCAAAAATGAAAAGAACGAAAAACAAAACAAAAAAAGGGCTTAAGATATTACTCTCCAGTGCTTTTACAAATGGCTTTAATCCCCTTGGGACCCACCTCCCAACTCTGTTGCACTGGGGATTAAGCTTCCAACACATGTTTTTCAGAGGATACATTCAAACTGTAGCACATGCCCAGCATGGTGGGACATGCCTATAATTCCAGTTACTCAGGGGGATTGCAATTTTGAGGTCATCCCAGGCAATTTAGCAAGACCTTGTCTCAAAATAAAAATTTTTTAAAGCACTAGGAATGTAACCCAGTAGTAAAACACTTGCTTAGTCAGTTCAAGGCCCAGGGTTCAATCCCCAGTACCACAAACAAAAACACCAAAACAACAAATCACAGCACATGTCAAAATCAATTATTCAGAATGCTTCAGCTCTACCTTATTTTCACTATTTGTAAATCAATTTCAGTCCAATGATGGCGATAAGAGCTCGAAGCACTGGAAGCCCCTTAAGAACTAAAAGGCACCCAGAAGTTCTCCCCTTGCAGTGCTGTTCCTCTTCCCAGCTCACTAGATCCCCATCCTCATGGAGGGCGAGGTCATTGACTAATTACTATCTATCACACTTTTACAAGATATTCACTAGGGGAACAATCAGCCAGGTTTGTTAACCTCATTTCCACCAACAAAGGAGACTCTTCAAAGCACAGTGAAGGTTGGGGGGGGGGGCTCACTCAAATCCAGATTCATGGGTACCACGGTCCTCATTTTAGCATCATGGCAAGGAGAAGAATGGGTGGGAGGTAGGAGACTTGGAATGGAGGTATCAGTCCTGATCACCAGTTGCACAAATGGGGCCGGTCTTCCTCCTCTTCAGAGCTGTTTCCCCTTATGAAGAATAAGGAGTTGGGTTGAAGTGACTTTAAGGGTCCTGCCAGCTCTGACATCCAAGGATGTAGATTTCTAGTTTAGGGTACCGATCTCCCAGGTGGCAAAACTGAGGTTCAGAAAAGGCAGTCTCCAGTCCCTCCTTTCTCCTTTCTAATGCATTAAACTCACGAGAGCAAAGTTCTTGACCTGAAATACGGTTTTAGCAGCTTCCACTCTTTAGACTGCATTTTAAACACCCCACAATCTCATTTTATCCAACCTCTTCTCATTTTCTCCAAGGTTTTGTTTCTATCCTAACTGCCAAGCCTTTGCTCTTGCAGAACCCACGCCCCAATATCCTTTTCTGACACTTGTTTCCTTCAAATTCCAGCTTTCCTGATTTTTTATATTTAGATCTCAGTTTTTCAGAAGCAAGGGCTGTTATCTTATTCAGCGAGGAGCATGCAGTAAGTGCTTTATGAAATTCTCAGCAAGCCCAAGGCCACGTCTCCTGTGCTGTCTTTGGCATATTGTATTTCAGATGTGCTGTTTTTGTCACTGGGAATTTCCTTGCTTGTCTGGAGACCCAGCCCAGGAACCCCCAACATCAAATGGTAGGATTGGGAAGAGTTTGATAACCAGTTAGTTACAGACTCCCTTTGCCACAAAAGGAAGTCCAGACTTTTAATTCAGTCCTGGTCCCTCCGTTTACAGCCCTTGTAACCTTGAGCATTGGCTTTTTATTTTCGCTTTGAATACAGCTGTGCCCACCAGCATGGGTTGTGACGACTAAACGGGAGAACGCCTAGGTAGTCTTAGCAATGGGCCTGCTCCTAGTTAAGTGTGTTGTGAAACGTTACTCATCTCAACTAGGTCACGCAGTCCCTCCTCCTCGTGGAAGGAACAGTTGGCTCTTGGCCATTTCTCAGGGTGGCAGTGCAACTCTGCAACCTGGTGGGTGCTAGTGTGTGTGGGGTGGGGGGTTCTACTCAAAAACTTATCTAATGCTGCCATTACCAGTGCAGACCCAATCGCAGGGTGTGGCCCTGCCGAGCTTCTGAGAACTACCTGGTGAGCCTCCGGCCCGGGGGACAGCAGGACCCAACCCGCCCTTGGGACAACAGGCCTCTCGGCTTCTCCACGCCTAGGTTTATTTGGTTTAGGGGCCCTTCTCAAGCCAAATCTCTAATGTAGACTGAAGGGCAGGGCTCAGGGTGGGACTATGACAAAGCACCGCGTGGGCCGCAGCCATTGCCGCGGCCCCTCCTCAAGCTCCGCAGTCTCCACCCGGGCTCCACCATCTTCTACCTCCACCTCTGCGGCGGTAAAATGCACCATTCTCAGGGCGCGTGCGCCGCACTCAGGCTGGGCGGTGGCGGCAGCTATTTATAGTAGGTGACGTCATCTTGAAATAGACCGTTAGGGCTGGCCCGCCCTTCCCCCCTCCCACTCCGGCCGCTCAGCCTGGCCTCTCTCATTGCGCAGGCGTCGTCCCGTCCGCCCATCCCCCACCGGGCGGCCGCTACTCCTCCCTTCGCGGCGTCCGGGGCGCGAGTCACAGCGCACGGGGCGAGCTAGGGAGAGGGCACGGGAACCGGTGCAGCCTGCAGCCTCGGGCAAGCCAGCGAGCCAGTGCGCGTGCGCGGCGGCGGCGGCCTCCGCGGGAACCAGGGAGCGGACGGGCGGGCGAGTGAGCGGTGCGGGGCGCGAGGCGAGGCAGGGCCGCAAGCGACATGGGGGACCGGGAGCAGCTACTGCAGCGAGCGCGGCTGGCCGAGCAGGCGGAGCGCTACGACGACATGGCCTCCGCCATGAAGGCGGTGAGCGCGCCGTGACCCCGGGCGGCCGACCCGGGGGCCCAGCATGGGGAAGGAATGGGGCGGCCGGGCAGCGTCTCCCTCCCGGCCTTGCTCGGGGCTACCCAGCTGGGCGGGGCCACCCACCGCTCGCGCTTCCCGCGCCCTCCGGGTTCCCCGCCATTTCCTGAGGCCGGGCCCGGGGTGGGGTCTCGGGGGGTGGCAGCCGTTCCGGGTCGCGAATGCAGCCCGGCCGGAACGGGCGAGCGGGGGTCCTCGCATCCTATCTGCGTGTTCTGGGTGGGGGTGGAGGGTTGTCCGAGGAAGCCCAGGGGAGCCACGTTCTGCTTCTAGACTGTTCTACCGGACCTGGGTGCTCACCACTCTCTCGCCTTCCACCTTCATCAGTTCGTAATAAAGACTCAGTGAGGGGCGCCCTGTCTCTGGTTTTCACTGCTAAAACGTGAAACCTGGGTAATTCCGATCTGTTTGTGCTGCTTGCTCGGATTGTTCTTTCCCCAGCTCCGGCCCTGGCTTTGTGTTCGAAGACCCCTTTCTTGCAGTCTTGCGGTGGACGAGGGCTGGGAGTGGGGGCAGAGGGTGCGGGGCCTCATTTTACTTGAATCGTCCGCCTGGAGATTAAAAAGAGATGTGGCTTCCGGGGAGATGAATCCTGAATCCCTGTGCCTGGCATTCCCAAGACCTTTGTAGATTCTGCAGCTTGATTTCCCGTGAAGGAGTCGTGACCGGCCACACCCTAGCAAATACTGTGGATTAGACACCACCTGCATTTCTGAGACTGGAGTTCCAGTTACCATTCCTCTGTCCCTGTCTCTTCATTTATCTTAGCTTTTCGCTAAATGAACGTTAACTTCGCTGTGTCAAGGTCACTCTGGTAGAAGCACAACGGTGGCCACCCCCTTGTTATGTTATTCAGTGTACAGCCTCCGCAGGTCTCCACCTTAATCCTACTAAAAAATCACATTCTGGGAGCGAGACAAACACATGAATGTTAGCGTTTAGACAATTTTCAGGTAGCTTAAATTTGAGAATTACTGCCGATAGGGCTCTTTTAGACTCACTTGAAAATCTCCTTTTAAGGCTTTTAACATTAATATCAGATGAAATATGTAGTCTAGGCCAATACTTACAAACATCCAGGTAAGAAAAATAATTGAGTTATCTTTTCTATGATATCCTCGTTATAAATCTAAACTAGGTCTGTTTGGAAACCAGCAACACACCAAGGCACATTTGCTGATACACTGGTGATCCTAATTTCAGTACTGTGGCATATCCTTGTGGTTAGGTGGGAATTTTTTATGTGAACCAGGGAGTGGTCTAGGTTTGGGGCCTGAACTTTAGTTCTTGAGGCCCCCTTTGAGAAAAAGAATCGAAAACATGATTTTGCAAATCTTACAGAAATGACTGGTGGAATGCTTTTCCTTGGAGGGGCTCTAAAACTTAATTCTCTTTGGGAAAATGCTACCTCTGTCCACATAGCAAGTCACACTATGTGCACGTCTTCCCTAGCAACAGAACTTCTAGGATTATGCAGACTGAAGCTTATCTGGACATTTTGGTGAGGTCCATGCTTAGCCAGGGAATGAGACATGAATGAAGTCTGCAGTGTCAGGAGCCCTTTGGGGGAATGAAGATGTTGGAAAGAAGGAATGGAACTTACAAGAAAGTGAATTGAGCTTAAGGAAAAATGACTAGAAAGTAGTTTGTGGAGCTATCAGAAACATGAGGCAACTTGAGATGGAAAGTAAAGAAAAGAGGACTGTTACCAGAACAAAATTTAATTTTACCAAGTAAGGAAGAATACCCCTGCCTTTCTGGTCTTCAGAAGCAGGCTTGAAAAATACATTTCCACAGCTAGCTACTTTTGTCCACAGATATTCTCTGAGGCATTAAGGTAATATTTTGCTAATGAACCCTTTAAGTGTGTTGGGAATTTGCAGTCATTTGTATCTGATTGATAGGTTAGAAAAGTCATCCAGCATTGAAAGTTAAGTCCAAACTGGCATCAGAATTGTGATAAACTATTCCCTCAAGGTAACTCCTTTTAAAAAATTAAGAATTTTTTTTGTCATTCTGCCTGTTTCTTATTTTGTCATCTAAATTAATGAAATGTATTTATTGGTTAGTGAAGAATGATTTCTTAAATTTTGTTTGTTAAATTGGTGTTTGTAGATTAAATTCTTAATATCATTAGGGTACTAGTCCCCCTTTTTGTTAATATAAACCTTAAATAGAGCTTTTGAGAGAGTGAATCCTAGATCCTCTGGATTTATTTGGGCAGTGGATGAGGTAGGTAAGTAAACAATTTAGGGAGGATGGATCTGGGCACCTGAGTGGGGATGATCTGATGTCACCGCTCTGACCTTGAAACTTACATCTTTTGGTTTTAGGCCCTCCAAAGCATAAAACTAGGAACGTTGGCATTACTAACAAATTAGTTTTTGCTATTAATCTTTTAGCTTACTTCTGTTTCCTTTGTAATTTAAGTGGTCACCTCATGCCTGCCTGTAATGATTAATGTTCCTTAATCTACTAGCGTCACCTGGTGGACATTGTTGGTAAGCTCTAAGAAAAATTGGGGATATTGGAAACATTGATGTTGTCGCACATTGTTTGAGAATTATAATTCCTGCCTTCCCTGAAATTTGAAAAGGCAAGAAATGTTTCTGAAGAGAACTTAAAGAGTATCTTACAATTCTCCTTATCTCATACATGGTAGCTTATATATGGTGTAATAGTGGGGAAAAAACATTGTGAAACATTTTGGAAACCAACACCTTTGTCTATAATGCCATCTCATGAGAACTATGAAATTCATAAAGTAGAATTAACATGTTAGCATGTAAGACTTAAGTGATTTAAAGAAATCACTGGGATAGTAACCAGATAGATTTCCAGGGGATATTCATGGGTGACCACAATCCAATCATGCCTCTCATTTCTATTAAAACATAGTGTCAATCATGAAGTTGTAAAATGTAAAAATGATGGGACATGTTTTAATACTGATATATAGTCCCAGGTTTGATAGAGGACAGGAAGAAATGTGTTCTATTTGTAGAAATTGTAAGTGCAGGAAAAACAGCCACAGCTAGGAAACAGGAATCTGGCTGGAAGAGGCACTGGGTCCAACCAGTGGCAAAAGGCTCTTATTCCAGCAGCCGTGAGATTGTGGGAAGTGGGGAAAAGAGTAGCACTGAGTGGCCCTGGGTGAGACGTAATCTGTGTTGCAGATGTTAAGGATGATTTTGAGGTTTACCAAAATTGTGGAATGAAAGCTGAAAGCCAAATTGGCACTATTATTCAAATGTGGGAAAACTAGGGGAGCTCTGTTTCCTACCAACTATCATTTGAAATGCAATTACCTCTCATGTTACAAGCTGAAAAAGGAAGAAAGCCTTGGATGATTTTTGTAATAGAATTAAAAGGTACTTCAAGTGATAAAGACTGGGCTTTGTTCCCCTAAAGTGGAAATTGTGACCATCTGAGTTTGGGTTTCTGGATTATCCCCCAAAGAACTCCTACAGCCATGAACCCCACTAATTTCCTGAAAGAAACAAAAATGTGTTTTCTCATCTTTGTGATTTTATGTTAGTGGTTGCCTCTAATGTTACACTTTTCTAGAAAAAATAGTTTGGGCGGGAGTACCCCCATTGTTTTCTGTATTGCATTTAGCAAATTTATGGAATTTGTCAATTTGTTTAGTAGTACCCAGTAAGTGGTAGCTGTTATTCCATGTGCAAATTCTGTTTTAATCTGTTTAATCTCAAACAACTCTGGATAAATGTTGACTCCATTGTATAAATAAATGAGACTTGAGTTGATTTTTCTCAGAAACAGATGGTAGTTGTGAAGCCAGGATTTGAACTCTTGAATTCAGAGCTCTAACAGTAACTACTATATAATACTACCTCATGAGGCTAAGGGATAATGTTTCCAGAATACATTCAGGTATATTAACCATTGTCATTGGTAACCATATTTCATTTGCTTTATACCAGTTACTTTATTCAAGGGGGCTTTCAAAACAATTTTATTTATGGATATGAGTAGTTTTTGCCAAGTTTGATCAAAAACAATTTATCACATAAGGGTCTTAGCTATGTAAGAGAAGCATAAGAGGGAAACTCACAGATATGGATTTGACTTCTTATTCTGAAGGCCAGGAATATTTAATTTAACAAGTCAAGTGTTAGGTAGATTTGAATTCCTGCTGTGAACTAAGTATAGGACTTTTTACTTGTGGCACTTAAGAAATTGTTTCATATCCTTGGCACTAGTTGTTTCTCCATATTGCCTGTCTTTCATTTGTGAGCTTATAGGCCCCCAAGTATCATTCCATAGATTTCTGGTAAAATTCTCCCTAGTGTCCAGGTAGAGACAGTTGGTCTTCTGCTCTAGCGTTTTGGTGCTCCTCCCCTCCTTGTTGCCATGATGTTCTTTTAGTGTTTGCATTTCCAATAATCAGAATCTGGCACCACTTCTGAAGGTGTCAATCCTGGTGCCTCCAGGGACAGTAACATTAAGTCATGCCTTTCAAAAGGGGTTGAGTTTGGTTTTTTTTTTAAGAGAGGGACAGCGAGAGAAATAATATTTTTATTTAATTTTTCATGTGGTTTCGTTGCTCTGACACTTCGTTGTGCTGGAGTTCAAACTTGCGTCCTTGTGCATGCGAGGTAAGCACTGTACCTGCCAATCCACTACTCCAGCCCCTTAAAGGGGTTGAATTTGACTCTTTCTAGTCCTTATGAAAATATTTGATGTCAAAAACAAGTTTAGCCTGTCTTTTGATGTAACAGAACTGCAGCCACACCCTAGTGAAGATACAGGGCTCAGTCTGACCTTGCCAGGTGATATTTTTGCACAGAAGTCTGGTAGCTTGGGTTCAAGCAGGATCCTTATTTCCTGAGAATTAACTTGGAAAGAGCCAAAAAGCCTTCGTCTTTCTGGCTTGCCTTTAAAAAAAGAAAATGCTTTGTCAGAGAACCTTAAAGATTTCATTATGTGGTTTTGTTAACCTAATTGCTCATAGCAATTGTCTTCTGTTGTAAACTCTCAACATCAAAAGCAAGCTGATCAATATTGTGGGTGAGGTAACTATAAAGGGACAGGACAGTAATGTGTGTGTAGTCAGGTGTGTGGCAGTGAAGGATGGGAGAGCTGCTCTGAACAAGTAATACCACCCCTAACTGGTAGTATGGCCTCGCAGCCTAAGTGGCATTTTTGTTTGCTCAGTATTACTTTTGATTTTGGATATTTCCCAGATTAAGACTTAACATTTTCCTGAATAGTCACTGTTCTATTTTTGGCGGTAGATCTATTTTTACTCAGAAACTCAGTTTGTTGCCTTATGAGTAGTGGGAGGAGGCCCCAAGGGATTTTTGAGTAAGCAAGTGGTGTCATGGGATGATAAATGAATTTGCAGGCTGTGTTATTTGTGACTTTTAGTAATGCTCTGTATAGTCCCAGAGCAGTGAAGCTGGGTGAAACAAGTGCCCTGGGGTTGAGAGTTGCTGTAGCTAAAGGCTGTATTGTGAAGACATCAGGAAAATGACTGGCAGTAATTTATAAATCAGAGGGGCCAGTCAATTCAGTTTTCAGGAAGGGTTTAAGTAGGATAAAATGCGGAGTTGTGCAAGAGAAGAAAGCGGAGGCTGCAAGCAGAAGTGGGGGCAACCTCTTAGAGGTGCCTGATAGCCACATAAAGACTTAGTGCCTGGAGTGGCTGTGGTAAAGGCCACTGACAGTGTTGTGGAAATGAGTATTATTGACAGTTTTGGAGGGGAAGAAGGTTGAACACCCTGTTCTTAGGTCTCTTCCATCTAAAGTTGTCTTTACTTTGTACTCCTAATTAGAAACTATTTGGAAGCCTGTGATTGTAGAGATGCAAAATCTCATCTCCATAGAGTCTATACATCCAGCAGATTTAGTATGTAATGTGGTCCTTCCATTTATGTAGCCTCTCAGTGTCTGCTTCTCCCTGAATTTTTTTCTGGGGGGGTGGTGCTAGGTTTCAAATGCAGGGCCCCCAGCATGCTAGGCAAGTCACTGAAAGGGTATATCCAGCCCCTAAGCCTGCATTTTTTGTTAGTTCTCCTGGCTCCTATATTTCAGAGTTTGAAGTGTTGGCAACTAGTGCTGACTAATATTAATGGAGCTTTTTTGCAATAAGTATCATCAGTCAATGCTAGCTGCAAATCTTGTTTAATGGACCATCTGGTGTTTTAGGTTTTATAATATTCCAATCTTGGGGAAATTGTTTTCTTTAGTTAACTGATCAAGTGATAAACTATCTTAATTTCATAAGTTACCTTTTGCTAGCTGAGTTATAACCCAGGAGTATTAAAAATACTATGTTTAAATGCACCCAGTTATTTCCTAGTTAGTATTTGACTGGAGTTTTAAGAACAATGCTTGCTTAGTTATGTTAGTCACCCTCAGCTGATGCAGATAGTGATTCATTGAGACTGGCAGGCAACCAGATAATTGTTACATAAACACTAATGCTCCTAGTAAATTATTTCTCTTGTGGAGGTATCATAAATTTGCCTAGTATCCTTTTTTTGCCAGTTTATTCCCAGTGGAAGAAGAATGTTTTTGCATGAATTCCTGAAACTCATACATATGCCTTAACTTCCCTTATATTAATCAGATTAACCTCTTGCCTTAACACCTTTTATTGGTGCTCAGGAAAAATGGTGAAGCTCAGTTTTGTTATTGATATATTTTGTGAAGTTACCTTGGTGGATCTTTGGAAAAGTCTTACAAAAGCAGCTTTATTAGTCACAGGATAAAATAAACTGTGACTCTTTAATGATGATATTTGCATCTTAATGTCTAGTAGCCTTAGTTGGATTTAATTACTGCAGAATCTAAGGAGTTCTTCAAATTCTGTTCTTGCCTTGTGTTTTATTTTATTGACTATCACCCAGAAAAGTGAGTAATTCTGTAGGATTTAGGCATTCTGAGATTTGTCAGAATGAGATGGAATTTTGATATAGAAGGGTTGTTCCTAAAAAGACTAAATTATTAAGTATTTACAAAGTCTTTTTGTATTTCCACTGAACAAATTCAAATCGGTGTTTAAAAGTACTTACTACAGGATATAATGGTGGTGGGTTGGGTCATAGGTTTTCAGTTGGATTTGATAAAGGCATGAATTTTGGATTAGTGGAAAGGAAAAGATGGCTTTGGACAAGGGCAGATCTCAGTGAGAGGTATGGAGATTACTAATGTACATATGACGAGAAATGAGGAACCTGGTTTGACGAGTGGAGGTAACCCTTCTGGGAAATGGTTAGAGTGACTTGTGTAAGGACCACACTGAAGAATTGTGTGCTTTGATTGATTTGAGTAGGCAAAGGAGGATACATATAATCTTGGGTCGAGGATTTGTCGTGAAATGTGTCCTAAGAATAGGGAAATGGGGAAATTAGAACAGGGAGCTGATATTTTTACTTTGGGGTTTGTGGCAGAGGGACTCTTAACAGCTGCTTGATTTACCTTCTAAGAACGTGGTATGACTTCTGATTTTTAAATATAATGATTACATTTGTTGCTTATGTTCTTGATCCATTATTTTTCCCAAAATAAACCATCATTGTTTCTGATTCTCTACAGCTCAGTCTTGCATGTCTATTTGAATGTGCTTTAGATAACTCTCCATTGATTTTTGTTTCCCTCTTTGTTGGAGGTTCCCTCATTAAAGTTCAATTTAAGTGATACTTAAAAAAAAAGGAGAGAGAGGGAGAGA
The DNA here is from genome assembly GCA_004027875.1 of Aplodontia rufa. NCBI lineage: Eukaryota > Metazoa > Chordata > Mammalia > Rodentia > Aplodontiidae > Aplodontia > Aplodontia rufa. The sequence goes on along the minus strand of PVKS010015299.1, from coordinate 29,185 downwards.
AAGAAAGAGAGAATCATTTTTATTTATTTTTTCCTCTGATTTAGTTTTTCTAACACTTAGTTGTACATGTGGTGCTGGGGTTCAAATCCAGGTCCTTGTGCAAGCCAGGCAGGTTCTCTACCACTGAGCCATTGCTCAGGCCCCACAGTGATACCTTTTTTTATTTTATGGTTTCCTAACTGCTTTCCTTCCTTCCTTCCTTCCTTCCCCTTTTTTTTTTTAAATTTTTATTTTAAAATAAAAGGCCTTTACCAATAGGTCATGTTAAGGAGATATTTTGTGAAGGCGATATAGGCTTTTTTGAGGGCCTGTGAAATGTCCTAGGTTACATTAGCAAGTTAGGCACTTTGCTGGCCCCAGACCAGAGTTTGTTTTATTGTTTGTTTGTTTTATTTTTAAAAACCTATTTTAGTGTTTTTTGATTTGTTGTTGTTGTTGTTTATTAAAAGAATCAGCTCTTTTCTCATCTGGGTCTTATTTTTCTAACATTTAGTTGAGTATGTGATGTGATGCTGGGGTTTGAATCCAGGTCCTCACACATGCCAGGCAAGCACTGTAACTGCTGAACCACCACTCCAGCAGTTTTAGAGCTTTGGGGCTACTGAACCCAGTACTACCAAAAGAGTGACTTAAAACAAATTGATGTGTATTTTCTTACAGTTCTGGAGGCTAAGAATCTGAAGTTGGAGTGTTAACAGGATTGCGTTCCCTTCAAAGACCCCTAGGGAAGAACTGTTCTTGCCTCTATCCTAGCTTCTGATCGCTTCTGGCAACCCTTGGTGCTCTTGGCTTGTAATGACATCATCATTCCAGTCTCTATCTCCCTTGTTACATGGTGTTCTCTTTGTCCAAATCTTGCTGTCTTTATAAGGACACCAGTTATTGAATCTAGAGCATACCCTACTCTAGTGTGACTTTATGGTAACCACATCTGCAAAGACGCTATTTCCAAATAAGGTCACACTTGCTGGTACCAGAGGTTAGGACTTTGGTATATCTTATTAGGGACACAATTCAACCCACATCAGTCTAATGCTTCTAATTAATTATATTGCTGGTTCCTGTGGAGTTGACATCATAAAGAACTAAGGGAAATTAATAACTGGTGAATTTTAACTGTTCCATTTAAAATAATTTGTGCTGCCAGGATCAGTTAGGGGCTCCTGTCAGGTATGCCAGAGTAAAGATGGCTGCTGATTAGCTTTGCTTCCTTTTTAGCTGAGGCTGGGGGTGGGGGCAGCATTTACTATCACTAATGCATTGTTCACTTTGGCCTGATGGAGGGTTGGGAGAATCTGTGGGAAAATAATCACACAAGGTGAATGAAACCTCAACGTTTTCTTCCTTTCCATTCCTTCCAAGATGAAAGCAGCTTTTTATATATAAGACTTGAGTTGGGCTGAAGCAGTGGCTGAGCAGTTAGGGCGTTTGCCTGGCATGAACGAGGACGCGAGTTCAAACCCCAGTACCATGTATACAATGAAGTGTTGGAACAATGAAAGTCATATGAAAAACTAAATAAAATCGATTCTTTCTTGTTCTCTCGCTGTCCCTCTCTCTTTAAAAAAATTTTTTTGAATTATGTCTTTCTCAATGCCCTATACCTATTTTGAGTTCCAGATATTTATGTCTTCTCTTACACTACAGTGTAAATCTTTCTTCAGGTAGGATCTATATTGATTTTGACCATGAGTGATTTTTATTCTCCAGAGTTGGCTTGTCCATAATTCCTTTCTTGAGAAGGATTGCTGATTTTGTTGAATGGAAATTGCCAAGATTTTTGGATTTAACACTCAAATGTCTCTGTGGGGTTTTGCAGGTGACAGAGCTGAATGAACCTCTCTCCAATGAGGATCGAAATCTCCTTTCTGTGGCCTATAAGAATGTGGTTGGTGCCCGACGATCTTCTTGGAGGGTCATTAGCAGCATTGAGCAGAAAACCATGGCTGATGGAAATGAAAAGAAATTGGAGAAAGTTAAAGCTTATCGGGAGAAGATTGAGAAGGAGCTGGAGACAGTTTGCAACGATGTTTTGGCTCTGCTTGACAAGTTCCTCATAAAGAACTGCAATGATTTCCAGTATGAGAGCAAGGTGTTTTACCTGAAAATGAAAGGTGATTACTACCGCTACTTAGCAGAGGTGGCATCTGGGGAGAAGAAAAACAGTGTGGTGGAAGCTTCTGAGGCAGCCTACAAGGAAGCCTTTGAAATCAGCAAAGAGCACATGCAGCCAACGCATCCCATTCGGCTGGGCCTGGCCCTCAACTTCTCTGTGTTCTACTATGAGATCCAGAATGCACCTGAGCAGGCCTGCCTCTTAGCTAAACAAGCCTTCGATGATGCCATAGCTGAGCTGGACACATTAAACGAGGATTCCTATAAGGACTCCACACTCATCATGCAGTTGCTGCGAGACAACCTCACCCTCTGGACGAGTGACCAGCAGGATGAAGAAGCAGGAGAAGGCAACTGAATATCCTTCAAGTCCCTGGCTCTTCCTTCACCCACCATTCCCATCATCACCAATTCTTCCTTGCCACAATCACTAAATATCTAGTGCTAAACATATCTGTATTGGCAGCACAGCTACTCAGATCTGCCCTCCTGACCCTTGGGAAGCAGTTTCAGATAAACTGTCATGGGCATTGCTGGACTGATAGTTGCTTTGAGCCCACAGGAGCTCCCTTTTTGAATTGTGCAGAGAAGTGTGTTCTGAAAGAGGCATATTATGCCTGTTCATATTTGGCAAATCCAGGCAAAAATAATTGGGGAGTTTAGAAAGGAGAATTAGCCAACATAGGCTATGGTTGATATTTAAAACAAGCTGATAGTGTTCTGTTAAGCAGTACATCTTGTGCATGCAAAAATGAATTCAGTCCTATCTCACCTCTTTCTTCAGCTAATGGAAAACTGTTAAGGAAAGCTGATACAAAGAGACAACTTGCTCCTTTCCGTCAGCTTTATAATAAACTTTGATGTGAGGTTTCAGTAGCGCCTTGTTTTGCCTCTTTAAATTATGATGTGCACAAACGTTCTTTTCAAAGCAACGCATCTTCTAAAGTTTTGATACATGTAACTTTTTTCTTTTTTTGGTTGCAATTGTTTTAAGAATCATGGATTTATTTTTTGTAACTTTTTGGCTGTTGTCCTTGTGTATCTTGACAGCACCATGTGTGTTAGCCCATATCAATCAAGATGGGTGATTATAAGATGCCAGACTTATAAAATAAATGTTTTGGAATTCAAAGGGTAAATAAATGCTGCTTTGGGGATATTATGTCTGTGTATGGCCTTGATTTTATTCCCCTTCCAAGGAACTATTTAACCAGTCACCGATGGTTAAATGGCTTGAGTCTCTCAAACATTAAAGCATCAGTAGTACAGTGTCCAGGTTTTCCTGCCATCTGATTCTGTTATGTATTTTGTAGCACATATTTAAGGCTCATGAGTTTTGAATAGTTTTCTGTGAATCTCTAACATATCCTCTCTGATCCACTCTTTCTGATAGTTGATGCTTATCAGTGAGCTTAACAGAGCAAACTGCTGTCATCATCTCCAGTTTGGTACCTCTGTGAATGTTTGGTCTGTGTTAAACTTGGAGGGTGGTATTTAACCCACTCCATTATTGGTTGATATTTAACACAGAAGGCAAATACCAAGCTTATATATGTTCTCTGATTTTCCTAATTAGATTTAAAATGTTAATTAGAGGCAAAGCCTGGGTCCTGAAATAATTTTCAGATTCTTAAAAATGAAAAAAATTAATTTCAATTTGAATTACACACACACACACAAGCCCTGAAAACATCATTTCCATTTTCTTCATTCTGAAGTTTTTAAAGAGAGGGAATCGATTTTATTTTTTCATCTTTTTTTTTTTTATTTTGTTTTGTTTTCCTGACACTTAGTTTTGTATGTGGTGCTGGGGTGGGGGGTGTTTTAAACCAAGGTCCTCATGCATGTCAGGCAAGCATCTACTGCTGAGCCACCTCTCCAATCCCCTCAGGTGTTTCTTAAGGCTCAGCATCATCACTTGTCTATATCCTGAGTGATGTCTCCATTTCCTCATAATTTTTTTCTTCAGTGTCATATCTAGACAGAATGTGTATGTTCAAGTGGGTTGGTCAGTTACACAGAGTTCTTAACCTTATTCTTGGTTAAAGCTTGGCACTAAACTAATGGAAATGGCCACAAGCCAGCCTCTGTTCTTGAATTTGTATTGTGGTATTCTGAAACATGGGAGGATATTTAACCTACTTTCTTGTTTCAGAAGCAGAAGTATGACCTCCACGTGCTAATAAATACTTGTTAGGTCTATCTCAACTTGACGAATTTTAAGCTAAAATGGTTATTTAGTTTCACTTCAATTAGAAGGTCAGGTATTTTAAAGCAAGGGGCTTTATATAGCTAAGACATTTGACTTTGATTCACATGTAGATATAAAATTGCTTTTAAGTTTGAAATGTCCTTCAGAGTTGCACAAGTACTCCAATTTTCATTTCCCAACCATCTGAAAGGTTTTGTTTGCACTTTACTAATGAGGAAACTGCAACATTATGAACCTCTAATTCACACAGCCAAGACTTGTGATTGAGAGTTCTAACTGCCCTCTGGTGGGTCTCAGCACAGCTATGCTGTCAAAGCTCTAGCAGCCCTGACCAAGCTATGCCACTTCTGAGTCTTGGATCCCTCATTTTTCAAGTGTGGGATTTGGATTATGTTTTAATTCTAAATACTCTGTGTAAAACACTTTATTTGGTCTGGAAATGGGGTGTAGGGAAGCAGGAATATACATAATTAAAATGTAGCCTGACAGTGGTAAATGAAATTCTGTGAGAGAATCTAAGAGGAAGCTGTATAAATTGCTGCATGTGTCCTAAACCTGGAAGGCTTTTCTACTGTGTGATAAAGAGGTCAGGGTAAACAAATGTCCAAGGAAATAAAATAGCTTTTCTAGGTCACAGCAAAATTAGGAACAGCCTAGGGTAGCCTTCCAATCCCCTAAATCCTTGATCATATGTTTATTTTGTTTTTACTGCGCTAATAATGGTCTTTGGATTGAGACTGGACGGGGGGAATTACAGTCATTCTGAGGACATTTTCACTGATTTGGTTTTTTTTCTTTTTAGGGTTTTTTTTTTTTTTTTTTTTTTTTTTTTTTTTTTTTTTTTTTTTTTTTTGTGCTGGATATGGAACCCAAAGCCCTGGGCATGTTAACATGTTCTCTATTACTTAAGCTACATCCCCAGCCTACTTTTCACTTTTTGCTGCTTTTAATGTTTTCACTCAGAAATGAAAAAAAATTGTATTTAGGAAAAGATTTTTCAATTAGCAGCTTCATATTTCTAGTAATTCTTAAAACCCTGCTCAAATATCAATTTCCTTGAGTTTGGGGAACGGATGGGGTTCTTCGGGTTCTTTTCGTATGGAGTTTTTGTCAGTTAAATTTTTGGTCATCTTAAATCACTTTTGATGAGAGAGCTCAAGTCCTTTTGACTCAAAGATAAAGTAGACTGCATTGGGACTGTCAATTGTGTATAGTACACCCTTACAGGCTATATGTCTGAATCTGAGGAGGTCCTCAGTTCTCAGGAAACTATCAGACAAGCACCAATACTATGGTGGAACTTAACTCATCTTCTGTTATTAAGTCTAGTAGGTTGGCTGATGAGAGCCACCATTTCAAGTGGTTAACTATTTTCTGGGCACTTTATTTTCATGGTCTCAATATTTTCAGTGATCCTGAAAGGTAGTTAATATTTGTAACAGGAAACCACATAGCAGATGTGATTTAAGGTACATGGCTAGTAAGAGGTAAAGCTGAAATCATAACAAGTTTGATAATACTGGGTACACTGGTGCATGCCTGTAGTTCCAGCTGTGAGGGAGGTTGAAGCAGGAGGATTACTTGAGTTCAGGAGTTTGGGGCCAATCTGAACAATGTGGCAAGACCCCCAACTCTTACAAAAGAAAAAAAGATGGGGCTGTCTTTTTTCAAGGCTAGTACCTTAGGTATTTTGATCCCCATCTGGAAAACGTTAGCCCTAAAAAGTCTTCCTTCAAGACCTGATGATATACTGTCTCTTACAATCCACTGGTCTGGCTGGAAGCCTCCTCTTTCCCTTGAACTGCTAGGTGACTTTAGGTCAGTCAGTATTACTATAACTCTGAATTAATCTGCATATCTTCACCTCCACTAGACTATAGACCTGTGGTGCCTACCAAGGCTGGATGAGCTAAAGATTGAAGGAATCCATTGTCAAATTCATCTCCCAAAGTACAACTGTGTCATTCTGGAGGACAGGAACTGTACCAGGAAGGAAAAGGTAAATAACAATTGCTGTCCTCTGTGGGCTTGTCATCTTGCTAAGTGGGGCTTTAAATACACGTTTAATTTTTTTCCATCTCTATCCATTTGGCTGTAAATGCCAGTAGCATTCTAATAGCGGAGTAGAATTCCATTGTACCACAATTTTTGAATCCACTCGTCAAGTGAGGGGCATCTGGGTTGGTTCCATAGTCTAACTATACTAAATTGATCCGCTATAAACATTGATGAAGCTGTATCTTTGTAGTATGCTGATTTTAGCTCTTTTGGAAAATACCCAGGAGTAGGATAGCTGGGTCAAAAGGTGTTTCCAGCCCTAGTCTTTTGAAGAGTCTCCACACTGCTTTCCAGAGTGGCTGTACAAGCTTGCAGTCCCACCAACAGTGTGAAAGTGTTCCTCTCTTCCTTCAACTCCTCCAGCATCTGTCATTGTATTCTTCATTTTTGCTACTCTGACAGGAGTGAGGTGGAATCTCAGTGAAGTTTTGATTTGCATTTCTCTGGTTGCTAGTGATGTAGAGCATTTTCTCATATATTTATGGGCTTTTTGGACTTCCTACATTGAGAAATTTCTGTTTAGTTCCCCAGCCCATTTGTTAATTGCATTATTTGTGTTTTTGGTGTTCAATTTCTTGAGTTCTTTGTATTTTCTGGATATTAGCCCTCTGTTCGAGGTGTAGCAGGCAAAGATTTTCTCACATTCTGTAGGTTCTCTCTTGACACTCTTAACTAATTCTTTAACTGTGCAGAAGCTTTTTAGTTTAATGGAATCCCATTAATTTATTCTTGGCTTTAATTCTTGTGCTATGGGAGTCTTGTTGAGGAAGGCAGTGCTGACACATGTTGTGTAGTGTTGTTCCTATTTTTTCTTCAAGCAATTGTATAGTTAGTTGCTGGTTTAATTTCCAGGTCCATGAACCATTTTGATTTGATTCTTCTGCAGGGTGAGAGGTAAGGATCCAATCTCAGTTGTCTGCATATGGCTCTCCAGTTTGTCTAGCACCATTTGTTGAACAGGCTGTCCTTTCACTTTTTGTCCACTTTATCAAATATCAGATGGTTAAAAATTTGAGGGTTTGTTTCGGTATCTTCTATTCTGTTGGTCTTCATTTCTGTTTTGATTCCAATACCACACTGTTTTTGTTATTATAGCCTTATAGTATGATTTCAGGTCAGGAATTGTGAAACCTCCTGCTTCCTCTTTCTTGCTTAGTAATGTTTTGGCTATTCTGTGTCTTCCATTATTCCATATGATTTTGAGAATAGCTTTTTCTATATCCGTGAACAATGTCATTGGTATCTTGATAGGGATTGCATTGAGTCTATATAGGACTTTCAGTAGAATGGCCATTTTGATTATATTGATTCTGCCTAACCAAGAACATGGAATGTTTTTCCATCTACTCAAGTCTTCTGCAATTTATTTAATATTCGATAGTTTTTGTTGTAGAGGTCCTTTATATCCTTTGTTGTATTGATGCCCAAGTATTTTATTCTTTTTGAGGAAATTGTGAGTGGGACAGAATTCCTGATTTCTTCTTCAGTGGAATAGTTGCTAGAGTATAGGAAAGCTAATGATTTATTAGTGTTGATCTTATAACCAGCCACTTTGCTGAAATCATTTATAAACTCTAGAAGTCTTCTGGTCAAGCTTATTGGGCCTTCTAGGTATAGAATAGAGACATCTTGACTTCCTCGTTTCCTATTCTAATTGCTTTCATTTCCTTCTCTTGTCTAATAGCTCCGGCTAGGGTTTCAAGGACTATATTGAATAAGAGTGGTGAAAGTGGCTCAAGGGCCAAATGTTTTCTCTCATGTAGAAGTTGAAAAACAATCGGAAACAGACTGAAAATTGGCTAAGCTAATAATAACCTCAACTTGGGTGAATTTTTACATGAGCAGGGGGAACCTTGCCTATGATGCTGGGGGATAAAGGGAGGGTGGTGGGATTAGGGGGCATATCAAGGCAGCTGGAGGGAGTAGGGGGTGTTATTAATGCATAACCCATAGGGAACCTTCAGCTTCCATGAGAAGCCAAACACGGGGGTAAAGTAGGGGAAATATGAGATCTGGGCATAGGGGAGGAATTCAAAGCGGGGAGATCATGAACTGGTACCAGCCTTGGCTTGCTCTGTCAGTATCCATGTGTTCCATGAATGTGTGGCAATGATTCCCTCCTATATGTAAGACTATGTTGAACGAATAAAAAAAAATACATGTTTAAATTCAAAACTAACAATCTTGTGAACCAGGTTGTAGCTCAAATTACAAGGCTCAGAAAAAGTGATTTTCCTAATGCCATATGTTCAGGAAGTGGAAGAATATGTCTTCGTGTAGTACTTCAAGATCCTTTATGTTTATGGTGATGATGATGATGATGATGATGATGATGATGATGATGTTGATACTGAGGATTGAACTCAGAGGTGCACTATCTCTGAACTGCATCCCAACTTCCCCACTTTTTTTTTTTGTTTAATTTGAGGCAGAGTCTCACTAAGTTGCTGAGGCTGTCTTAGGCCCTACCCTTTCCCCCAGTAGTTGGGATTACAGGTGTACACCACCATGCCTGATGTACATGATACCATGTTGCTTTCAAATGTGTACAGCAACTCAATAATAATGTAAAACTTGACCAAAGACACAACAGCTCTTCAAAGAGAAGAGACATTCCAGTTCTTCCTTAATGAGACTTCTTCCTTCCACACAAGCTATACTGTTATTTTCTCCTTTACATTTGCATTTTCATCCACATTGGTCTTTTTTGTTGCACTGCTCCTATTCCTGGGCATACTCTGTAATGGGGACCTTAATGCTTTTCTTTCTCCTAGGCCTTGGAGCGCCTTTGCTACAGTAACAGTTGTAACTAGAGGTGGACTAAAGTACCACCACTGGTTGAAATCTCTCTTCAGCTGTATCCAACTTGTTCAAAGATAAAACTGCTCTCTTGTTTTTGCTCAAGTCCTTACTCTCCATTCTGGAATGGGTTTCTTCTCTTGCTCTATCCACATCTGATCTATGTAATCCTACCTGCCAGTTTCTGTGTAACCCTTTCTGGGATCTGGTTCTGAGGGTCTGTACCACACAATGGCATTTATTACTCCTTCATTCATTCAGTAATTCCATTGAGCTGCTACTATCTGGTATATCATAGGTGGGTGGTGGCTGGAGATACCTTGGTGAACTGACATAGAGAGGAGCCTTGTTCTCATTGGGTTAAACTCTTGTGAGGGAGGTAAAATAAAAAGCAAACAGTGAAAATGTTACTTAAGTTCCTCTCCAGCTCTATCACATTACGCATAATAAGAATTCGTTGAAATTATAAATAATTTACTGATTTGAGGCCAGTATTTTTAAAAAATGACCAAAAGGAGTCCGTCATTTCCCCATCCAAATCTACCAATGAGCCATACAAAACAACTGAAGTCTTGTCTCTAACATTACTTATAAATTGGTAGTGTGATCCTGGCCTCCTGGCATCTATAAAAAATGAGGTTGTTGCCTTTGGTGGTCTCTGGGAACTTTGCCATTTCTGAGATTCTATAAATCTGTATTATTTTCAACTGCTCTGGGATGATCCACATCCTCTTCTTGGTCTTTTACCCTCTTCCTCCCTTCCCCTTTTCCTTCTGCCCTTTACATTTGTCCCTTCTGCATCCACCCTCCATAATCTTCACTTTTCTGGCTACCCTGCATTCCACCCAAATGGTTACCATGGGAATCATCTTCTGGAAGTGACATCACTCATCTCCTAGGCAACTGTTTCTAGAGCAGTGACATCATTCAATCACCATAGCAACACTCCAGGAGGACACTTCTGCAGTGAGATGGGCAAACAAAATTCTTGTGTATTTCTGGGAGTTGGGAGAAATGCAGGGAGAATATTAAAAGAAGAAAAATATCTCCAGAGCAAGAAAAACTTTGACCTTTTTTGGGGGAAAGTGGAAACCACTGTGGGGCTGGAAAAAGCAGAACCTCGGAGTGAACACCTCTCCTTTCCAATAACTGGGCTGATCATATAACTTGTCACCAAACTGTAATACTTGAGAGTGAATAAGGGCACCATTTATTATTATTCAAGGATAGCAAATAAACACTGGGTCTCTGCAAGCAAATCAGGGTGTGTGGCCTCCTTCCCATAATCAAGCATATGCCTAGGTTCTTTACCTCACCTATGGCTCATTCAACAACTGGTGATTTAGCATTTCCTGTGTGGGGGTATTAGAGATACCACAGTGAACAAAAAACCAACCCAGCTCCTAATGAAATTCACAATCATGTGCATGTTGTGTGTGTTTTAGGGATAGGGTAATCCCTCAGTCACCCAAATGCATGCTGTGGTACAGAGTGGACATAGTGTTCAAATGGGAAGGTTACAAACTCCAGAGACATGTCTAACAAAAGGTACTGAAAGCAACTTGGGCAGGAGGATTCAGAAGCCCTGTGAAAGGCAGTTGAGTGGGTCTGAAGGCGGGGAAAAGACTATCTGGCAGAGGAAATGTGCAAAGACAGCATGCACAGTATCCAGAATGAAAAGGAAGGGGAGGCCAAGCAAAAGCCAAGAGATAGCTGAAGGTTGAGAGGACAGGGCAGCAAGGGACCAGGTCTTCCCAGGCCTTTGTAGGTTAGGGCTTTGGATTCCATTTGTACAGTGCTGGGAAGGAAGCCTTGTGGAAGGCTTTTGAGCACCAGGAGACAGGCTACTGTGGTGTGGGGCAGACTGGGAGAGCAATTTGTCCAGGAGGGATCTTGGGTGATAGCGGCCTGAGTAATTACTGTGAGATGGAAAGACACAGTAGATATATTTGGGAGTGGAGCTGATAGGATTTGCTGAAGTAATGGATAAGGGGTGAGGGCAAGGAAGGACTTAGCTGATAATCCAGTTCCTAGTTCAAGTGACTTGGGGTAGAGGAGTGACTTTGCCATTCTTTCAGATGAGGATGGTGGTGCAGGTCTGCTACTAGGCCAAAGCAAGAGAGGTGCCTTAGAGACAAGGTTTGAGGGAGCTTACATTCTCAGGGTCAGGCTGAAAAAGGAGTACCCCATAAATGCTATGCTCTGGGAGGAGCATTTTTGAGGGGGTAGGGAGATGGTAGTGCATAGTCATTTAGTATAACAATGGTAATCTCTTGTATTTGTAGCTTGGGGACTTCACTTTCACCAGCCTCTTCACAAAGGTAAAGTAACGTGTGCAAATTCATACTAGTTGTTTCACTGTCTTCATAGACCCTCTTAGCCCATCTTGCAGGTGAGTAAACTGAGGCCTAGATAGATTCTAGAACTTGCTGAAGGCCCCATACTTGCAGGCAGTAGCACCAGGCCTCAACTCATGAGCCCACTGTTTTCCCACTAGGTGGTGTTTTACCATCCTCACCCATTTCCTGGTAAAAGGAAGGAAGAGAAGTCAAGTTCCTGTAAAGCCCTAAATGCTCTTAGGTCAGCCATCTCCTTATTCTTCACCATCACCATGTTAGTTGAGGAGCAAACAAGGAGTTTGAGAAGTGAAACCCTTCAGCTTGACAGAGCCTCACATTAGAGCTGCTTTTTCTCTGCCACAGATGTTCTCAGCCCATCTGGAAAGTTATACCTTGGGCAGGTCTCCCCAGGAAGAGGCGGAAAGCTAAAAGCATGGTTTGATGCTTCAGCTTCCTCATCTGTAAAATGGGATAATGACAGTAACCACGTAGGTTTGTGGTGAGACTAAATGAGTAAAGGTGTGGCATGTTGCTTCAGCATTGAATGTAATCAATAAATGTGAGTGACTGTTAGAATTAGGATGTGAAAGCAAGAGGTGTGGGTTTTTCGTATGACACATGGGTCTGTGGGAGGCATGGTACAGAGACATATGGATAAGCTGTTGCTGAGGGAGAAGACACCTCTGCACCAGCTGGCTCCCAGGGACAGCATGGTTCATAGTGCTCATTCCCAAGCCTACACTCACTCTTGGGAAGAGGGGACTATAAAGAAGGGCTGGAAACAAGTAGATTACATTCAAGAGGCTGAGGCCTGGGGATAGAAGTGGTGGAAGGGGCCCTTGCTCTATCTACTTCATAGCAGTATGCCCAGTCCTAACAATAAACAACCATGGTTTTGTTATAGCCTCCAACTGTTAGGCCCCAAAAGGGACAATTTTCCTGTGGCTTAAAAAGGAATGAATAAACATGAAAATTGTAGACCCTGTTAGACAGACAGACAGACAGACACACACACACACACACTCACACACACTTTTCCTCAATGTATTAGAGTTCAACCAGAGAAACAGTACCAGTCAGATATACATAATAAGGTATTTGTTGCAAGGAATTGATTTGAATGATATGGGGGCTGGCTAGACATGTCTGAAATCAGTAAGTGCAGGTGGAACTCTTGCTAAGAGCTGAAGCTGCTGTGCATAGAAAGAAATTTTTCTTCTACAGGGAAAGCTTAGATCTGATTTTAAGACTTTTTGACTGCATCAGGCCACCTAAATTACCTTCCTTAAAGTCAGCTGATAAAGCACATTATTTAAGTCTACAAAATAGCTTCACCGGAGGTATTTGATGGATTAACTATGGCCTGTACCTACTCAAATTGACACTATTGTCTAGTGAATCACACTCAGATGCCGGCCAGGCATAGTCTTGGCCCATAGAATGTTGGTTTACATTTATTAATGTGACCTTGAGCCATTGCATGCCAGGCACTGGGCTAAGAGATTTCCATGCTCAAAACATCTGATGAAGCAGCATCCTTCTTGTCGCTAATTTACAGGTAAGGACACTCAGCCTTAGATACAATGAGATTCCCATTGTCCGGATGGAAGGTTTAATTAAGTACACCTGTGCTCAGAACTATGCCATTGTATCCTCTCAGCATCTTCCCTCTCTGCCTGTCTCCTTTTCTCCTGGGGCAGGAAGTCAGTTCCTAATGTGAGGATGTCCCTGCCTTTATGGACCTCAGTTCTTTCCTTTATGTAGAGGTTTTCTGGCCTTTCACAGGTATGTGCCAATCTGTACCACTTTTTCAGGGCTTTGCTGCCACCTAGTGAGCTTTCTGGTGTCCACAATGTTCCTGACGATATCAGTAAGCCAGGTGAGTTTGCCAGTGAGCTGCTGAGAACAAGCAGTGTGGTTGGGGAATGGGGTAGAAACAGTGAAAATTCCTCTGGTACCTGTGCCCACCTGTTCACTCAAGATCTGACTTTTGTATAGTCCTCAAGAATTTCTGAGGGGGCAGTGAGGTTTTCATCTCTGTAATACCCATCTAGCACCCAAAGAGTCCGTGATCCCCTGTCCCATTGGGTACCTGAAGCAGTCCAGATACCGAGACCTCCAGGGGTTACTTGGGAAAACCAGAAACTTCTTTCACCTTATCAGGTGACAGATAGGTCTGCAGGGCCATCCAAACTCCCAAGGGAACAGGGGAGGAAGAGGCCCAGGGGGAGAGCAAGGGAGAGCAAGGAGAGCAACATCCAGCGAAAGGGTCTACTGAAATTCTCCATCCTGCCCGTTTGCTCCCACCAACTATCCACCACTAGCCCTGCCCATAGGTGACCACATCCACACTTACCGTTCCTTGCTGGCTTGGCCATGAGGAGACAAGGGAGACTTTGGAGGAGTTGAAGGGTTCATGTAACCCCTGGAGCTAGCCCCAGTCTCCTCCCCCAACTTTGTGCTCTTTGGTTTGGGACAACCTGTTGGTGATGGGAGGAGCCTTGTGATGATTTGGAGTGAAGTTGGTAGGATGAGTGAACTGAGGTTGAGGGGCTGGCAATCTGTGGAACACGTGCAGCAACCAACCTGCCAGCCAGGCCTGCTGTTATCCTGTCAGTCAATCTATTCAGATTGCCAGTCAACCCTATGATAAAAGTCTAGCAATCCTGTCAGCTATCTGGCCAGTCAGTACAACCATCACATCAGCCAGTCAGCACATCAACGCATTGGTCACACACTTTCTCCAACAGTCCTTTAGTGGTTGAGTTTCTTGCTAGGTGGTCACTGGCCATCCATACCCTTGTCACCTATGTCCTGATATGCTTGCCCTGCAAGCAGGGAAGGTGAGGAAGATCCCTGAGGTTGATGAGAGGAAGAAATAGGTAGAACCTAAGTCCAGCCACACCCACTCAGAATCTTCCAGGCCCTGGAGATGAGTGGACAATGATGCTGACAAGATCCTGAGCTAGCACTTGGAGCAGCAGAGCTGTACTGGAGAGGATAAGGCCTATACTTTTTAGGTTTCTGAGCTGCAAGATGCTTCCAAGTTCAACCCTTTACTCTGCAGATGGGAATCTGACCTGGGAGAGGCTGTGGATTTGGACTCCTTCTAGGAGATTCAGGAACAGTGGTTTCTGGACCTGAGCTGGAGACAGGATTCCAGACACAGCCTCACTGTGTCTTGTGCAAGTTATTTAACTGATCTGGACTTTAGTATTACTATTACCTCTTCCAAGTGGGGGAAACAATCTCCATAACCTGTCACCTACTCTCCTATCTTGCCATATACTATGGGTTGAAAATGAGACCAGAGAGGTGAAAGTCCAGGTGTGTCTTTATAACTGGACACTAGGCCTCTAGTGGTTTTTCTGTGTTGAGAGAAGGAGAAAGGAAGAAGAAAGAGAAGGAGGAAGGAAAAGGAAGGAGAAGAAGTTCAGCTTGAACTCCTGAACTTCAGGAGAGACTGAGCCCTGTTCCCTCCCCACCCCAGGAGCCTGGAGTTCTGGCCTTGGCTGTGTGGCCCTGGGCAAATCCTTATTCTTCTCTGCCTTTCTGAGATAGTGAGGAGTTTGTACTCCATAATCTCCAAGGCCTTTGACTTGATGAAAGGAAAACTGGCCTATAGATATACAGGTGGAACACTCCTTATCTGAAATCCCTCATAAGGACACCTTGAACCTCTGTCCAGCCACAGAGTGGGGATGGGAAGAGATTCCTGCTTTTTGACATTGTATGCCCAGCTTAGTGGAGGTTGGAGTAGGTGCTGAGGAGAGTGGTAGCTGGACTTCAGGGGTCAAAAACTCTCCTTCAACCCAACCTGGGGGTGCTCTGATAACCTGGAGTAAGGAAGGGTAGGGGAATGGGTGAGCCTCGCCTTAGGAGGATAGCAGCCCTTCCTTTTTCTACCCTAGTCCTTCTCCTTTCTACAAAGCCAGGTATTCAGATCATATCATGGTCAGGGCACCTCAGTGGTCTAGTGAGTCAAGGGCTGCATCCTCTGGAAGCCAGAAAAGAGTAGGCAAGGCAGGCTTCATCTAGAAGCATCATTTTCCTTGGCAGGGCTAGGAGGTATCAATAGGAATTTGTTATTCATTCAACAAGTATTTATTGGATATCTCCCTCGTGCCAGGTTTTGTGCTGAACAATCATTGCACCTCTTTATGGAGGGTACAGTCTAGTAATGGTGATAAAAGGCAGTGGGAGAAGACAATAAAGAAAGTAAATGAATTGGCCAAAGTCAAGATTGTGGTATGTAGCAAAGAGGATCTTGAGATAGAAAATAAAGCAAGGCAGCCTGGGAAGGCTCTCAAGTGCATGACATTTATCCTAAGACCAAAAGGAGAAGGAACCAATCCAGGGTTAGAGAGAACCTTCCAGACAGAGGAAATAGCATTCATTCATTCACATGTTATTATGTGGCTGCCAGATGTTCTAATTGTTAGAAAAACAGAGACAAACAATACAAAAGAAATCCATTTTTTTTCTCATGGAGTTCATGTTCTAGTGAAAAGAGACAGAAAACAACCAATTTCAGGGAGTGATAAATGCTATAAAGAAAAAAATTAAGTGTGGGGCAGAAATTGACTAAGGATGAGGGACTATTGCAGGTGGTGGTGAGGGAAGGACACTCAGAAACCTGAATGATAAGAAGGAACCAGCCATGCAAATGTCTGGAGAAAGAATGTTCCAGACAGAGTGAGGAGGAAATGAAAGTGAGTTTAGTAGTTTTGAGGCATATGGCTGGTAGGAGATGATGTGCACTAAGGTGCAGGGAGCAGGCAATAAAGGATGTGGCAAAGCTAGGTAAGGAGTTTGGATTTTATTAGAAGGCATTAGGAAGCCAGTGAGGGAAGTGGAAGAGTAGTGATCTGACCTGTGTGGCTGCTCTGTGTGGGGCAGAATGACGGGGTGGGAAGATAGGAGTAGAAGCCAGTTAGGAATCATTCAACAGTCAAGACAGGATGATGTTGACCTGTACTGGGGCAATCGCAATGAAAATGGAAGCAAGTGAACAGATACAGGTTGAACATCTCTAATTTGAAAACATGAAATCTAAAATTTTATAAGTGTATCATTTTATAGTCTAGTGTCACATATATATATAAAAACATGTTCTTCATAGGTATAAGAATTATAGTACTATACTTGGGTATATTATAATAAATATATACCCCAGAAAGAGAGGCAAGGGACCAAGGGACAGGAGAAGGGAGGTGGGGGAGTGCTGGGGGGTGTGTTGGCCAAGTTATATTGCTGTATTGTGTGTATCTATGAATATGTGACAGAAATAATGCACCAATAAAAATAATATAAGTAAAAAGGCAAAAAATAAAAAAATAAAACTTTTGGAGTGCTGACATGACACCACAAGTGGAACATTCTATACCTAACTTCGTATGATGGGTCACAGTCAAAATGCAGGCACACTAAAAATTTGCATAACATTATCTTCAGGCTTATGTGTATAAGAAACATACATGAATTTCATCTTTAGGCTTATGTCCCATTCCCAAGATATCTCATTAGGAATATGCAAATATTCCCAAATCCAAAAGATCTACAATCAGAAACATTTCTTATGTCAAGCATTCCACATAAGGGATGTTTCACCTGCTCCATATAGGTGCTATAGGCCAAGTTGACAGAATTTGATGATGGTGTGGACATATGGCAGGGGTACAAGAAAGGCCTAACTCTTTGGATTTTAGTTCCAGCAACTGGGTGATTTCATTGACTGAGTTGGAGTGGGTTGTGGAAGATAGTTTTGGGGGAGGAAAATGAGAATATAGTGTTGGAGAGCTTATAGAGATTTCTGTTAGGCAAGTGGAGATGATTATCAGGAAGAGCCATTGAGAGTTGCAGCCTTGGGAAGAGGACTGGTCCGGAGATGGTATTTGGCTCAGGACACAGGACAGCTCTGTTAAGCTGTTTGAAGTCCAAAATCTAAACTGTGCAGTGCAATAGCCACTAGCCATGTGTGGCTAGTGGGCAGGTGGGCAGTTTGACACATAGTTTGTCTAGACTGAGGGGTGCATGAGGTATAGAGCATCCACCATATTTTGAAGATTTAGCAAGAAGAAAAGATTGTAGAGTATTTTGATAACTATATGTCGATTGCATGTTAAAAGGCTAATATTTTGATATATTGGTTTAAAAATATGTTGTTAAAATTAATGGCTACTACAAAATTAAAAGTTATGTTCGTGGACAACTGGTTGTGCAGCACAGTGGTACGGTGCTTGCCTAGCATATGTGAGGCCATGGGTTCCATCCGCATCACCCCACCCCCCAAAAAATCACATCTGTGGATCCTGGTGTGGTGGCACATACTTGTAATCCCAGATATTTGGAAGGCTGAGTCAGGGGGATTACAAATTCAAAGCCAGATTGGGCAACTTAGTAAGACCCTGTCTCAAACTAAAAATTTCAGAAAGTTCTGGGGGTGTAGGTCAGTGTTAGAGTTCTTGCATGTTGTGCACAAATCTCTGGATTCAATCCCCAGCATGAAAAAAATTGCATTTGTGGCTTGTGCTGTTTCCATTTTAAGGGTAGAGTTGGCATTGTAGGGCATAGCTGTTGAGGACACCAGGGGGCAGTAGTGGTTAGGAAATCTAAGAACATTTCCCAGGAAGCCAATCCTATAAGAAGTCCGGAGTGGAATTTGTTGGCCAAACTCTCCTGGCTCCCCTTCCTGGGACCTTAGTAGAGCACAACCGTAGCGCAACCTATAGAGTTCCCAATTCTTTGACTGACACAATTGAAGTTGAGGAGAGAGGCAGGAGAGATTCCAGTGATGTGACAGTGTGAACAACACAGGAAGTTGCTGGAAACTTAGCTGCAAAGTTTTCTCATCCTCTTCATAACACCCCTAGCTGTCAACATCTTGCCAAGGGAACATTTTCACCCCTTGGATCTGAGCAGGGTACTGAAGGTAAACAAAGTAATAAAACTCACAGGTTAATTTGTATGAAATAAATGTGGCTGTAGCCAATTTTCATCCATTAGCATTCTAAGTGCCTTGTTCAAACTGCTGGTAGTGTTGCTAGTTGACAGGGAAAATACATTAGGGAAAGAAGAGCAGTGAGATGATTGGGGATGAGATTAAATTCACTGCAGTTAGTATGGTATGACTTTCCTGAGCAGAGTCATGTGCGAGACACTGTGCGAGCTGCTTTGGGCTGTTTATTGTGTTGTCCCCAAGACTATATGCCCAAATACTTAAATACAGGGAGAGATGTATAGGAGTATAAATGAAGACCTATGAGAGCTCAAAGGAAGTGCAATTAACTTCCATGTGTATAAATTTGAACTTGGAGAAGGTGCCAAGTAGCATCAGAGTAGAGAGACAGTATTTAGCCATGCGGTAGGGAGTGGTTTTCCAGGCAAATGGAATAGGAGGAAAGGACATGATACAGGGAACTGCAGGGAAATTTGTTTGGCTATAATGTTGGCCATGTGGAGTAGAGTCCTGGAAAACAAAGTTGGTGCCAGATCCCAAGAGGCTTTGATTTCTAGGTTAAGGAGATTGGATTTTATTCATTTTTAGTTTTTATTTTGCAGCTGGGAATAGAATCAAGGACCTCATGCACATTAGGTAAGCTCTCTACCACTAATCAAAAGGCCCATCCCTGACATATTGAATTTTATATTGTAAGTATTTAAGTGTTTTTGAGGAAAGATAGATCTGGACAACACTGTGCTTAGAAGAAGAAACCACTTGTCTGGAGATTTTGGTGCTCAAGAGGCTGGGAAGGAGAGGAAAAGGAACTCAAAAGAGGAAAGGAGGGAGGTATAGTTCTCATGGGATTAGTCAACCTGCAAATGAGAAAGAGTGGTATAGAGTTTAAAAGTATTCATTTTGGAGCCAGGTGCAGTGGTACATGCCTATAATCTTAGCAGTGCAGGAGGATGAGGCATGAGGATTGCAAGTTCAAAGCCACTCTCAGCAATTTAGTGAGGCCCTAAGCAAGTTAGCAAGACCTTGTCTCAAAAAACAAAGTAACAAAATAAAATGAGTTGGGTATGTAGCTCAGTTGAGAGCCCTTGGGTTCAATCCCGGTACAAAAAAAAAAAATTCAGTTTGGAAGTGGAAAGACCTGGACTTGAATCCTAGACCTACAGTTTTTTTTTTTTTTGAGGAGTGGGAGTAATAGCTTTATTGAGATATAACATGCACCATTCAATTCACCCATGAAAAGTGTATAATTCAGTGTTTGGTGTATTCACAGATATTTGATTATTACCATAATCAATTTTGCATTTTAAAAATTGAAATTCAGTCCACACCATAAAGAAGTGTACAATCCAGTGTTTTTCAGTATGTTAACAACATCACTATGCAGCTATCACCACTCTCCAATTCCAGATCATTTTTTCACCCCCAGAAGAAGCCTGTGTTCATTAGCAGTCACTCCCATTTCCCCTTTCCTGAGTCCCTGAACACTGCTAATTTACTTTCTGTCTCCATGTTTTTTTCTGTTCTGGATATTTTCTATAAATGGACCTATATAATACATAGACTTTTGTGTCCTCTATGCAAGTACTGTTCCACTGAAATTTTATTTCGAGGCAGGGTCTTGCTAAGTTGCTTGGCTGGCCTTGAACTTGGCAATCCTCCTGCTTCAGCCTCCTGATTACCCAGGATTACAGGTGTGTGCCATTGGACCATCATGTCTTTTTATGGACGAAAATCATTACATTGTGTGGATATACCACATTTATTTATCCATTCATCAATTGATGGACATATGGATTCTTTTAACTTTTCAACTTTTATGAATAATGCTGCTATGAACATTCATATACAGGTTTTTGTTGGTCACATGTCTTCATTTTCCTTGGGCATATACTTAAAAGAGTGGAATTGTTTGGTCAGACTCTATGTTTAACTTTTTGAGGAACTGCCAGATTATTTCCCAAAGAGGCTGCTTCATTTTACATTCTCACCAGCAATGTATTAGGATTCTGATTTCTTCATGTCATTAACAATATTTGTTACTTCCATTAAAAACATCCTAGTGTGCATGAAATGGTATCTCATTGTGGCTTTGGTTTGCATTTCCTTAATAACATTGAACATCATTTCATGAGTTTGTGAGACAAGCATTTGTGTATCTTTTTCATAGAAATGTCTATTCAAGTACTTCACCCAACCTTTTTTTTTGTTTTGTTTTTAGAGGGGGGTAGGGATTGAACCTGGGGCCTTGCACATGCTTGTTAAACACTTTAACAATGAGCTACATCCCCAGCCCCTTTGGCCATTTTTATATTGGGTTATTTGGATTTTTTAGTTGTAAGGGTTCTTAATACATTCTGTGTACAAGATCATTATCAGATATGAGATTTGAAAAATGTTCTGCTGTTCTGAGGGTTATCTTTTTCTTTCCTTCCTCCCCTTGACCACCCTGCCTTTCATCATCTTGGGGATGAGAACCCAGAGTATTGTGCATGCTAAGCACATAATCTACCACTGAGCTATGTCTCCAACGCTACTATTCACTTTCTTGATAGTGTCCTTTGAAGTACAAAAGTTAAACAAATTTTTGGTGAAGGCCAATTTGCCTTCCTTTAGGTGTTGTATCTAAGAAACCATATGGTCATGAAGATTTATATCTATGTTTTTTTCTTAGGGCTTATAGTTTAGCTTTTACATTTAAATTTTTGATCCAATTTTAATTTTTGTATGTGGTGTGAGGTGTATTTTCTTCTGTATGTGGATATTTAGCTGTCCTGGTACCATTTGTTGAAGATACTGTTATTTTGTATTGAATTGTCTTGGTACTCTTGTCTAAAAGCAGACCATAGGTATATTTAGTTCTATAATTTAAGCTTCAGTTTTGTCATCTGTAAAATTATGATAACAATATCCAGGACTGACTTATCCCTCAGGCAGAGCTGGCCTCTCTAGGTCACATGATATTTTTAGGAGCTTATGAAATGTATTAATTTCTTTCAAAGATGAAGAAAAAAATGAACTTTTAGGTAAAAAAAAAAATGTCTTCACATACAATGAGTACAATCTTACTATTTTTTTTAAAGAGAGAAGGATAGTGAGTGAGATAGAGACAGACAGAATCAATTTTTTTTTAATTTTTATTTTTGAACAACCATACAAATTTTTAACAAAATAATATAAAATGTGTATAGTTTCTGGATACTAGATTTACCCCAGGAGTGCCCCCCCCATTTCCCACCCATATCCCTCCCTTCCCTTACCCACAATATCTCTAAAAAAGTATTAGGCTGTATAACAGAATCAATTTTTATTGAGTTTAGTTGTGTATGTAGGTGCTAGGGTTTGAACCTGTGTACTTGCGCATGCCGGGCAAACGCTGTAATCGCCGAGCCACCGCTCCAGCCCCAATTTTACTATTTTTATGCCAATGCAGTTTACTGTTTTTTGTAGAAGAAGGGACCCATGAAAGCAACCGTGCCTAGGGCCCACAAAAATCCTGTTGTGGCCCTAGTAATATTTATCTCATAGGGTTATTGTGAGAATTCAATGTGATAATCTTGTCAGATACCATGTGCTGTGCTGGCCCATAGTAGGTCAACAGCAAATGGTTGGTAAATAACACAAGAGCAGTAAGAGGTTTTTCGCTCCCTCAGTGCCTTTTACAGGTTGGTGAATTATTGACAGTACAAAGCCATGAAGGAAGCATTTAGTGAGATCAAGGGAAGGTCAGCACTAAGGAGTTGCCCCTCAGTCCTGCTTTCCTGCTCTGACACCTCTGAAGGCTTTAAGGATGCCTGTGGCTTCACTAGGCAGAGTGAGTTGGAGAGGAGGGAGGCGATGCAGGAGTCCTCTACCTCAGTGGCTGGTGGTTTGGTAAAAGCACCTTGCTGTGTCTATCTTACTTGGTTAGACAGAGGCCTGGGGTCCACCTTGGCAGATGAGGCAATGAACATGAAGAGAAACCTAAATGGCTCTGATAGCCAAGTCTTTTTTGATTTTGTTTTTTAAAATTTAGCTAAAGCAGGGACTGAGGGTGTAGCTCAGTGGTAGAGCACTTGCCTAGCATGTGGAAGGCCCTAGGTTTGATTCCCAGCCCTGAAAAAAAAAAAAAGTTAAAACTTATGCAACATAAAATTAACCATTTTAAGTCATATAAATTCTGTACATTCAGTATATTTATAATATTGTTCAATTGTCACCTCTGTTCCAAAACATTTTTATCACCCTGAAAAGAAATACCCCTACCCATTAAGCAGTTACTCTCCCTTTTTCTTTTACCCCAGGCCTTGGAAATTGCTAGTCTGTTCTCTTTCTCTCTGGATTTACTTATTCTGGATATTTCACATTCGTGGACTCATACAATATGTGACCATTAGTGTTTGTATTCTTTTACTCAACATGTTTTGAGGCTCATCTGTATTGTAGCATGTATCAGTACTTCATTTCTTTTTATAGTTGAATAATATTCCATTGTATAGATGAGACTACTTTTTAATCCATTCATTAGTTTTTGGAAATTTGGATTGTTTTCAACTTTTAGTAATTGTGTATAGTGCTGCTACGAACATTTGTGTACAAAGTTTTGTTTGGATATGGTTTTTAATTCTTTTGGGTAAATACCTAGAAGTAGAATTGCTGAATCATATGGTAATTCCGTTTAACTTTTTGAGGACCAACATTTTACACTCCCACCAATGATGTATGGGGATTCTAATTTTTCTACATTCTCATTAACACTTACTTTTGCTTTTTATGGTCATAAACTATCCTAGGCATTCAAATTGATTTCTCATTATAATTTTGATTTTTTCTTTCAGTACTGGGGTTTGAGCCCAGGTATTGTTTTGATTTTTAATTCTATAGTAACTAATGATATTAATCTTCTTTTCATAGGCTCTTAGACATTTACTTTTCCTTGACTAAAATCAAGTTCTGTCTGTAGGCCATGTTGGATAGGACTTTTTCTTTTTATTTTATTTTTTTTTTTTAAAGAAAGAGGGACAGTGAGAGAGACAGAGAAAGAGAGAAACAACTTTATTTAGTTTTTCACATGGCCTTAGTTGCTCCAACACTCAGTTGTGTATGTGGTGCTGGGGTTTGAACCCGGGTCCTCATGCTTGCCAGGCAAGCGCCGAAACCGCTGAGCCACCGCTCCAGCCCCGAGGACTTTTTCATACAGAGGAGTTTCACAGGTGTGTCTGTGGCATAGTCTGAGATTCCTTTTTTCAAAAACAAGCTATGGCAAGTTTTATTTAAAGAAAAATTTTTGTATGGTTTACTTTTCACCATTCTACTGTGGATTACCTCTAAGGCTACCAGAATCACCTGCATCAATGATAGCCCATATGTTTACTTCATCGTATTTTCTACACAATTCAGTATTATTGCCACTGTAGTGATGGACACCAGTTTTAGTCAACATGAGCAGCAATTTCTTTCAGATTTCCTCGAAGCTGGGCAGTTGTTAAGGATGACTGATTTCACTTCCAGAGCAGGGACCTCCAGAGACCTCCCCATCATTCCTGGTGAGACCTGAATTATGAATCATCTGCCACCCCAATACCCTTCACCTCAAGGAAGGTAAACAATAAGGAATTTGTCAGGACAAATGCAAAGAGCTCCCAAAGACATAATTGTCAGTGATGGGAACAGTATGAAGGCCCTAAAGCTAAGGCAAGGCCTGGAATGAAGCGAGGCAGAGACTTATCTGAGCCTGTCTTTAGCTCAGCATGCACTTTCTACTTTCATTAAGAGGTTACTCTAGAGTTAATCAACTCCAGCAACTTTCTTACCTCTTTTGTGGCCACAATTTTCCTGCCCTAGGTGTGCAACAACAAGAAGGTACCTAGGTGACTAGAGAGTGAGAAAACCTCTGAGATTCTTTTGTTCTGAGCGTAGAAAATTCTCTCACAGGTCTTATAAGATAACATTGCCATATAGAGCTCCCTAAGGACTGTGGGGAAACAGCTAGACTTATATGTTAAATACACAGTCTAAGTGCAACACATGTCCCTGGTGACCCCTTTCTGCTTGGCCTCATTCCAGGTCTTGCCTTAGATTTTGGGCCTTTCCCACTGGCCATGCTGTTCCCATGGGTAACATTTGTGCCTTTTCGAGCTACTCACATTTGTCCTGATAGACTCTTTTCTTTATTGTTCATTTTTCTGGGGCTTGCCCACTATAATCTGTGTCTACTTTTGCCAAACTGAATTTTGGCCAAACTTCTTTTTACCTCCTACTTTCTAAGATCCCATCATGTTCAAGGTTTCGTGAACTCTCTTTGCTCTTGGTCCTGGGTTGATGTAATTGGCAAACTTTCTAGCTTTCAGGTCCTTCCTGTTCTGGCACAGCTAGAAAGAAGGGCAGGAGACTGGCTTATCAGCCTCCCTGGGGCAAAGGGTGTTGGGGTGGCAGATGATTCATAATTCAGTTCTCACCAGGAATGATGGGGAGGTCTCTGGAGGAATCTGGCAATGGAAAAGAAGAGGCTTGCCACATATCTTACAAATGGTATGTAAGTTGTTATCACTATTATGGCTGCCACAATATCATTTGTAGGACACCAATCCCTGGTGTGTAGTGATAACAATGTACATATTATTTGTAAGATACTAATCTCTGGTGTGGTTTGGGTTTATGGGTTCCTCCTTTCTGCAAGATGACTCTCACTCTCTCCCATCTCTCACTCATTCACTAACTCACAGTATACATTTGCTGAATGCTGACTCCACAAAGTACTGTGGTAAGCCTAAAGACTGAACAGCCCAACATTTGAGAACCTCATAGCCTAAGAAGTTAGGCAATTAAACACACAAATGCAGTATGATGTGAAGTTTGTTATGATCAAGGTATTTGTGCATGCAACAGGAATCCAAGTGAAGGAGAAATAATTCTGCCCTGAGAGAAAGAATAGGAACATAAGCTGTAGGGACAAGGTGACATTAGAGCAGATATTGATGGAAGAGGGGCCGAGATGGAGGAGAAAGTATTTCTACATTAAGGACTCAGATTCTTCCATGGATTTGGAGCAAGAGTGATTTGAGGAGAAGCTCAGAAACCTACCACATTTACTTTCATTTGTCTCCTGCCACAACTACATTGGGAATGCCTTGAAGTTGAGAGACCCTGTCTTCCAGGAAAATGGACCAGGCCCTAAGCTGTCTCCTGTCTTCACATGAAAATTCATCTGTCCTATATCCTACTCATTCCAGAGACAGCTGACTGATGTGATAAACTCACTGATACTATGTGTTACTGGGAATGGATAAGTTAGTTTATTAATTTAACAAATAATTCACTAAGTATTTATTTAGACTTACTATGTGCAAGGCATAGGAAATATTATGGAGCAATACTTAAGAAGACAGGCCTAAAATCAAAATGACCTTTGGTTCTATTCATTATTTGGAAAGTCTCACCAAAGTACTTAATCCTTCACTTTTTCCTGTATAAAATAGAGATACTAATGCTCTATGGTGTGGTGGAGATTACTTGAGAATGTATGTATGAATTTGTGGATATGGTGCCTGGTATAGTAAATATTAATTAACTGGTAGTATATAAAGTATATATATAATATATATGAATATATACATGTAAAATATATATACATAAAATATTTACATGTGGATATGTATACAGCACATAGTATACATGTATATATACACTTAGTATACATATATACATGGTTTAATATTTTATATCCATATCTATCTATTCATAGTATACATATACATAGTTTAATATTTTATATCTATATCCTTTCATCCTTATTTCTAGGGATTTTAAAGTCCTAAAATGTGAAAAAAACATTATTACTATTAGCATTTAAAACAGGGACCTTCTAGAGACATTAACCAAAGAACAGCTGTTCCAAGGGAGATTTAATTCTTTGAGAGGGAATGTAGAATCAATGAATGTAAGGACTGAGAATAAAGGAGAAACTTTTAAGAGAGCATCTTAGAGGTAGTAAGCTACTCATTCTGGCAGGTGACCGAGCACAAGCTAGCTAGCTATTGGTAGAATGTCTTTCTGAGCCCTTTAGGAAGCTGTGGAGGGGAGCAAGGCTACTGAGGAGCAGTTACCATATGACAGTTTTTTCTGCTAATGTTCCCAGAAGTCCTTGTTCTCTCTGTGTGTAGGTGTCTTCTTCCTTTGGTACACCTGGAACCCTGCAGGTATTGTCGTGCCAGAGGTATCTGCTAAATCAAGTGCCTTATGCAGATGACATGGCCCCTTATCTCCCCTACCCCCATGTCTCTCAGGCATTTTCTGGCCAACCTCTTAGAGCAGAAATAACTCAAGGCGAAACATTAACTGTGAAACCATAAAACCACGTGAAGCTCAGGTGGCTCCCAGTGTCCTGGACTCTGGGTGCCCTTTTATCGGGAAATGCCTCACCACCCTTTGGGTGGGGAGGGCAGAGTGGCTGGAATGATGATGGACCCAGCATTCCAGGCTTCCACTGTAAGAGATCAGGGGGTGGTGGACAGAGGATGCCTCTATTGCCTGAGGCTTCCAGAAGGGCTGTTTGAATCTGATCCATGGAGTTGGGGAAATACTCCATAGCAGGATCTTTTAGCTTTGACAGAAAATATATCCTCACCTATGTAATCAAAAACTCTCCTAGTTTGGTGTAGGCTGTGATGTACACATACATATGTCCAGAGATTTCATGAATCCCTACATGGTACTAAAAGACATGTCTAACCTTCATGTACCCTGGTGTGCACCCATTGACATACTGTTTTATTCATCTCTGGAAACTTCTATAGTCCTTGCAGCATAAATACATCTTTGTTGAACTGTTGAGTGAATGGTAAAAGAGGAAATATTTATGCTGATCCACAAAGTCATCCACACACATATATAATTTCAGGAGATTACTAACATATGCACATGCATGTTCACATGTCTACACAACACACACACATACACACACACACACACACTCAAGCCAAAAACAATAGCATGAATGCATCTGTCCATACATACTTGCACCTAATAATTATATGCATATGAATAAGTATATAATTGTACAGATTCCTGCATGATCCTACTGAATGGCATAAGTGTTGGCTATGATGAGAGAACATGATTTCTTGAATGCTGGTCAGGGCAAAAACAATATTCATATTGAGAAGAACATCTCTCATTGTGTGTTGGTATGCTTGCTAATTGTACCCCTTGCCAAAATTCATATGTTAAAGTCCTAACCCTCAGTATCTTACAATGTAACTGTATTTGGACTTAGGGCCTTTAAAAAGATAATTAAGGTTAAATGAGAGATTGTATGAATGGGACAGAACTCAGTATGAGTGATGTCCTTTAAGCAGAGATTTGGATGCACAGGAAGATATCAAGGATAAAAGCACACAAACACACAGAGGAAATATCATATGAGGACAAGTGAAAAGGTGGCCAAGGAGGAGGATGTTGGAGAAACCAAACTGCCAACACCATGTTCTTGAACTTCTAGCCTCCAAAACTGTGAGAAAATAAACCTATTCTTTAAAGTACCCAGCCTGTGGTATTTTGTTGTGGTCATCCCAAGCAAACTAATATATACTCCAGAACTTTCATCCATCTTTTCTCCCTGATAAGCATGTTGTTGAAGGGGTGGGGTGTACAGGGAAGGGTCTGAGGGAAGCTCATCAAAGCAGCATTTCCTGGCTCCTTGCAAAAAATTGTGAGAAAATGCATTGTGGACTGGCTGGGAACTGGTCTGGGCTATTGTTCCCAAGAAGGAATATCAGTGGAGAAGAAGGGGATTGAACAAGAGGGAGGAGGAACAGGAAAAGGGAGGAACTGTGGAATGAAATTGATCAAATTATACTGCCCACACATATGACTATAACATGGTGAGTTCCACCCTTATGCACATCTAAAAAAACACCAATAAAAAAATAAATAGAGGAGTACCAGTAGAGTAGAGGAAGTGGAATGGGAGGGAAAGAGAAAGTATTAGAGACTGAAACGGAGCAAGTTATGTTCAATGCATGTACGATTATGTCAAAAGGAATTCCAATATTATGTATAACTATAATGCACTAATAAAATATATTTATAAAAATAATGATGCTAATAAGGGGAGAAAAATAGTCTTGGATTCTAAAGGGGTGAATCCTCAAGCAGGCTGGAGCCAGTGTGAAGATACTTATGCATTGTGTGTGTGTGTGTGTGTGTGTGTGTGTGTTTTCACATGTTCATAAGGAGGCAGACCAAAGCTGCAGTTTCTTAAAAGGAGGGTGCATGTTGCACACTCCAGTGCCCTGGGCTGGGAGGGAAGAACTCTGGAATGTGTTTCATGTTCTACTGTCTACTTGCCAATCCAGCCTTAAGAAAATGGCTTCACCTCCATGGGTTCTGGATTCTCATTTGTTTTTGTTTTTTTTTAATAGCAATACTTGTATTTTATTTTATTTTTATTTTTATTTATTTATTTTTTATTTTTTTATTTTTGAGCAACCTTACAAGATTTTAACAAGACAATATAAAATGTGTATAACATGTGTATATATTCTGGACATTGCAACTGTCCCCAGGAGTGCCCCCCCCAATTACCCTCCCTTATCCCTCCCTTCCCCTTCCCGTTATAACTCTAAAAATAGTATTAAATTGTAAAGCATTACATCTTATCTGAATTTAACTCATGTTTCTAGACCAACTTTCTCATTGTCCAGGGTCTAGTCCCCACCTCCACAGATG
>PVKS010015298.1:0-46315 GCA_004027875.1 Aplodontia rufa | reverse complement strand
AACCGGAGAGAGCAGCAGAGACGTTAGATCAGCAGCGGTAGAAGATGCAGGTCCCGTGTTCCAGCCGCCGGCGTTCGCCCCCTTGTTCCTGGCTCCCCAACCCTTCCTAACTCAGCCCCTCGGAGGATGGCCCAGCGTTGGGTCACCCTGCCCGTTCCTCGCTCTGGAGTGAAGAGGGGAGCGACTCCTTTCACCATCCCTATCCTAACTAGGCCCCTCGGAGGATGGCTCAGGCTTGCTGAGTCACCCTGCCCGTTCCTCGTTCTGGAGTGCAGCGAGGAGCAACTCCTCACCCCATCCCCGCCCTAACTCGGCCCCTCGGAGGACGGTTAGCAAGGTCGTTCTGCCCGCTTCTCGCACAGGAAAGCTGCGTGGAGCGACTCCTCTTCTTCCCCGTCCCCAGACCTGTCCTGCCGTTGCCCGGTTCCCAGTGTCCTGCTGGCCCCCCGGGGAACGGCTAAGGTCCCCCAAGGCCCTTCCACCTGCTCCCTGCTCCAGAACCCAGGGGGGGTGACATCCTTGATATCCTTCCTTTTCCCTTCCCTCTTCCATGCCCCGTCCCTGCATCCCCCAGCGTCCTACATAAGGTTCCCAACTATCATTTAAAAACTCATACATTTTGAGGTAATTGTTAGGTTAGCTATCTATCATACTGTTTCCGCTTGTATTCTAGCTTCCAAAAATGAAAGAAAACATTCAGCCCTTGAGTCTCTGAGATTGAGATACTTCACTTAGCTTAATTTTTTCCATCTCCATCTGGCTGCAAATGCCAGAATATTATTTTCTCTGATAGCTGAGTAGCAATCCATTGTATATATGTACCAAAGGTTTTGAATCCACTCATCAAGGGAGGGGCATCTGGGTTGGTTCCATAATTTAGCTATAGTAAATTGAGCTGCTATAAACACTGAAGAAGCTATATCTCAATAATATGCCAATACTAGCTCTTTTGGGAAGATAACCAGGAGTGGGATAGCTGGGTCAAAAGGTGGTTACAGCCCTAATTTTTTGAGAAGTCTCTACACTGCTTTCAAGAATGGCTGTACCAGTTTGCAGTCCCACCAGCAATGTAACAGTGTTCCTCTTTTTCCACAGCCCCTCCAACATCTGTCCTTGTTGGTATTCTTCATTCTGCCATTCTAGCAGGAGTGAGATGGAATCTCAGTGAAGTTTTGATTTGCATTTCTCTTATTGCTAGTGATGTAGAGCATTTTCTCATATGCTTATGGGCTTTTTGGATTTCCTCCGTTGAGAATTTTCTTTTTAGTTCCATAGCCCATTTATTAATTGGATTATTTGTGATTTTGTTGTTTAGTTTTTTGAGTTCTTTGTATATTCTGTATATTAGCCCTCTGTCTGAGGTATAGCAGGCAAAAATTTTCTCCCATTGTGTAGGTTCTCTATTGAGGCTCTTGACTAAATCTTTAGCTGTGCGAAAGCTTTTTAGTGTAATCGCATCCCAGTCATTTACTCTTGATTTTACTGCTTGCGCCATGGGAGTCCTGTTAAGGAAGGAAGTGATGACCCCTATGTCATGTAATGTTGATCCTACTTCTTTTTCAAGCAATTGTAAAGTTGCTGAGTTAATATCCAGATCTTTGAACCATTTTGATTTATTTTAAATCAAAACATAAAACTTCACTCATTGTGTACCCCTACTACAGAACTTGGGGATTTTTTTTTAACTCAAAAATGGAAGGATTTCTAGGAACCAGCAAAATTTTTCTTCATGCCATTCCACTGATATTCCTTCTATATCTATTCCAGGGCTGAAAGTCCCAACTAGGCTATTCTTTTTTAGGATCAGAGAAGAAGAGAAAATGACAATTAGTATCTAGGGATATGTTGTCAGCAATGGTAATGAACTTGGAATAGCCATGAAAATAGTGTACAAAAGGAGCCATGGTTATACATTTACTCTATATAATACGATAATTGCCTGCATACTGCTTCATATTACACAATAATAAAATAATCCTATAATAGATCCAAAGAAAATCAACTCAATGGATATATGCGAAATGAAGAGAATTCTGTATGTGAAAACAGTAGTCACATGAAAATGTAAAATAATTCAAAGGCAATTATGTACAAATGATTGTTGCATGATTGTATAATGCATTCAAGCCCTTCTAGAGAAGAAATCATAATAAATTATATAACAAAAATTAAAAGAATAGTACAATCTTGGGTAAAGACTAATTACATCAGCCAGCTATCCACTTTAGGATTTCAGAAAAGAATGCTTACAATCAATTAAACATATAGGAGAAACCTAAGAACCTACTTAACATTATCTATCAAAATCAAAGCCTGGGATAGACTTTTCTTAAAGATTTTTAAAAGACTAAAAAGCCTTGTACAATAAATTTAAGACTTGAGAACTTAAGCATGTAAGGATATTGATCTCAAGATTCAGGAATAAAATTAACTTTAGAAAAATCTTTGCCTAAGAAAATAAGTCATCTCCAGAAAATAAATATTTACTTTATAAAATGATAAGCAGCATACAGATGAGACCAAGTATTACACAGAAACAGAGCTGGAGGATATGAGATGGAATGAGTAAGTAAAATGCAATGTCAAAATTTATCATAAAGAGTGAAGTACAAAAGGTATCTGAAGAATAGCAAACCTGTCCTTTTGAGATATAGTTCCAGGAAAGCAGAAGAAACCAGTTGTTTCAATCATGAATTGAAAATGAGGAGTGAGGGTCATGATGACAGAAAATGGACATCCCTTCTGTTTAATAATTTATTCATTAATTGAAACAAATTTGACAAGAGCCCATAAGGGGAAAACAACTTCTTTCCTTAGCCAAAGGTTTGAATTTGGAAAATGAAAATTGTTTTTAAAAAGTCTGCTCTCAATCATATACTGAAGATCATTGTGTGTGGAGGTTTTTAAAAAAGTGCAAAAGTGGTGCTTGAAAAAAAGCAAAGTAGGTATGAGGTATGTATGATGGAATGCCATGTGTCTAAAACAGGCAGTAGGGAGGTATGAAAAATCACACTAATATATATGTTTTATGTATGCACACACCAATGCCTACACACATACATTAAACATACACACATGATTTTATTTTTAAAAATGGGAGAATAAACATCTTTTTTCTTGATAATTACCTATTAGGAAGGGAACAGAGTAGCATTAAGATGAGGAGAAGCTAGAATTCCTATACTATAGCTTATTTTATTGATTATACCTATACACTATAGTTATTTAAAATTAAATAAAAAGTTTAAATATTTACAAATAAAGGGGAAATTAAATGAAAGAATTGTAATACCATTTAGTTGCATAACTCCAGAGATAATTCCAGTTTCTTAAAATTCACACATTCAAGTAAATATTCTTAACAGGGTTCAGGCATAATCAAAGACAGAAAAAAAATTTCAGAAATCATGGTATTGGGGTGGTATTATAACTATCATTATGAGATTTCAGTGTCTATATTTCAGAATGAATCAAGTGAATAATTATACTGAGACTTAAATTTCTGACATAGGAGAAAGGAGATAAATGAGATTGCTAACAAGATTAACAAAATTAGGGGGAGCTCTCTGATAGTGAATTTGAATAGGAAGTCTCAGTATAAGCAAAAGATGATTTTTCTTTTTTTTATTCCTTAATTATACTTTTTACATATTAATTGCTGTATTGGAATATGATTTATATATAAAGAACTGTGCGTATTTAATGGATATAATTCCATGAGATTGAACATATGCACATATCACAACAATCAAGGGGACAAACCTAACCAACCTCTTAGGGCTTCCTTGTGTCCATTGTTCTTTGTTCTGTTGCTTCATGTTTGTTTTTCAGAGTAAAAACACTTAGCATGGGATCTATACACTTAGCATATCTATGCTGTTCAGTATAAAGTTTCAGTCATGTGAGATGAATAAATTCTAGAGCTCTTTTGTTACAATAGTGCCTATACTTAAGAATATAGCATTGTACACTTTGAAATATGAATTCCTTTTAATTATACAAACTCATTTTGTAGTTCTGTTTACTGAAAAGGCCTAGAAGACATGACAGATCTACTAGCAATGACAGCAACAAATTGCAATCTTAAATGACTATTTCTCATTAAAAGAAACCAGAGAGAATAACCAATACTAAATCTCATGCAAAAATACAGAGGACAGGTCTGCAATATTTAATTCTACTAGATATCAATGATGTATCAGTGAATTAGCTAGCTGCATCAGGAGTATTTCAATCATCAATAAGGAATATAATGTCATGCATTAAAAAGCATTAAATATGTTTAACTGTATGGGTTAAGACACACATACACATACACTTCTCACCACTGGAGGAGGTAAAGACACCACATATGTAACTGACAAGTCCCAAGATATGCAGATAGCAAGCTGGAGAGTTAATGTGTAATCTGAGTCCATTATCCTGAGAACTAAGAAAGCTGATAGCATAAGTTTCAGTCTAACGTCAAGAGAAGACCAATGCCCAGCTCTACAGTCAGGAAGGCAAAGTTTGCTGTTTCCCTTTTCGTTCTAGTCAGGTCTTCAGCTGACTGAGTAAGATATACCCATATAAGGTACAGCAATTTACTCAGACTACCAACTTAATATTAATTTCATCTAGAACATTGAAAAGGCATACCAAGACAATATTTAACCAAATATTGGGTAACCTATGGCCCAGGTAAGTTGATCCATAAAATTAGCTATCACAATACAACAAGATTTTTAAAAGAGGCATAAATAAATAATCATAAAATAAAACAAATTGGAATACTATAAGAACTTTTTAAAAAATATATATCATTAAATGAGTAAAAAGAAAATCCACAATATAGGAAAGAATCTAACAAATTATTCTTATTCATAGTATATAAGGAATTCTTATTAATATTTAGAAAAAGGACAGCCTAATAGATAAATGAACAAATATTTGAACAGTAATTTCATATATTCATATATTTATACAACATTTAATTTTTTAAAAAGTGATCGGTCCCTACAATAATTATCTATACACTTTTCTTTATTATGTGATATTTTACAGAATATATTAGCCTGCATTTTATTATATTTTAAAAATATTTTTTAAAGAACTGTGTTGAAACCATTGATGTAAGGAAACAAAAAATATCATTTTTACATGACAATTCTTACTTATAAAATCCAAAATAAGTAATTATTTTAATAAGATAATTTCAGATGGTAGCTGAATTGTATTTTATTTAAAAATAAATATATTTTGTTAAGTTTGAGTAGGTAAAGTATGTACATAATGGTAAAAGGTCTTTAAACAATACAACAACATACATACTAAAAATTAAATCTCCTTCCCACTTTTGCCCCACAATTTCCTGTTGTCTACACAGAGGCAAGCCATAGTCATTAGGTTCTTGTTGGTTTCTTAGATATATTATTGTCAAATATAGATATGAGAAATACATGATAAATAGATAGATAGATGATAGATAGAGCAAGTTACCTTCAATATTTAGTAGCATATTAATGTACTTTCTTCTGTAACTTATTTTCTCATTGGAGGATGAGGCAGGAGGATCACAAGCTTAAAGCCAGCCTCAGCAATTTAGCAAGGCCTTAAGCAACTTAGCAAGATCTTGTTTTCAAATCAAAAGTTAAAAGAGCTTGGGATGGAGGTTCAGTAGGTAAGCACCTCTAGGTTCAATCCCTTGATACCACCCCTCCCAAAATAATAAAATAGGTCAATATATATGAAGCTGCTTCATACTCAAACATACACATAATATTCCATTTAATCAATCCCCATTGATAAACATTTAGGTAATTTCTAAAATTTAGTTCAGATGAATTACTTAAGCAGTAAAATTTCTATTAGATAATGCCACACTGTCTTCCAATGATGTCTACTAATTTATACCTTTAATGATTATCCATAAAAGTACCTGTTTAACACCCTCAGTAATGAGTATACAATCAACTATTTTATCTTTCTTATTTGATTGAAGAAAAATAGTATTTCAATGAGGAAACTGTGCATTTCCTTTATAATTAAGAAATCAATAACTTCTTTATTTTATATACCATTTTGATTTCCTCTTTTATAAATGGATATAATTTCCTTTGATTATTTGTTGACTAATATATTACTTTTATTTTTGAATTCTAGATGAGCTTTATGTGTTACAAAAACTGGGCTGGGGATGTGGCTCAATGGTAAAGTGACCCTGGGTGAAATCTCCAATATTAAAAAAAAAAAAAAAGTATAGAATGAAGAGAGAAAAGACATTATTGAATGAGAAAATGTATCAATTATTCCATCCTTTTCTCTCAAAACATTTGTCTTTGTGTGTATAATTGTTTCTAATATGATTACAACCAAAATCAATACAGTAGATTTAATTTTACATGAAGAGCATCCATCTTCAAGATTCAATGAGTTTTAAAAATAAAAAGTATTATGAAAAAATAACAAAATTTATATTATATAACGTCAGAATGTATTTGAAAATATGACAATTAGAGTAAGTGATATTCCATCAGCAATACACTATCCCAAAATTCTCCTATAATAGAAAATCAAGAAACATACTGTGGTATAAATCTATTAAAGGTATAACAGTAGATATAGGATAGGTGCTAAAAACAGGTGTAGATATAGTAAAATTGGTATGTTAAAAGATGGAAAACAAGATTAAAAACAGTGACTAATAGTGAAATCATAAGGAAAGTAAGAACTGGAATATAAACTATGAATAAATGAATAACTAAAGCAGATGAATGATAAAATTACTCAATAAATTCAAAACTTCTTCCTTGAAACACTGAACAAAATACATATATGAGTGTTTGTGTGTGTGTGTGTGTGTGTGTGTGTGTATAAAAATTCAACTATAACTCAGAAAGAAGCACAAAGATGTTGGGGTCTGACCTTTATCAGCCGCCCTGGATCTTGTTGCTGTTTGCATAAGCTCCTTCAGGAAGGGCTGCTAGATTGTGTATTGTTAAGCTTGAAAAACAGGGTGTCCACACGGGCTTCAGATGTTTCGCATCGGTATCACCTGCCAATTATTCTAGATCCTTCAAAAGGCACATGTAGAGGCTTATTGGTCAAACCTGTGCCTCCGAAATCCAGGTGTGGCAATGAAGGAGCTAATGTAGAGAGGCCTGGAGGGGGCGGGGTGAAGGCCTTTAAAAAAGAGGCTCCTGCCAGCAGTAGGGAGCTCTTGTACTCCTTAGGAAGAAGAGCTCTTGCACTTTCTGATGGCTGTGCTGTCCCTGCTCCTTCGGGAGAGAGCCCTTCCTTTGGTCACGAGCTCTTGCCCTTCTCTGCTGAATGTGGTGTCCCTGTTCCTTTGGAAGAAGAGCTCTTGCCAGCGGCTGAACCTGCCTATGCTTTGGTCCTGAACTTCCCAGCTTCCAGAACTGTGAGAAATTGCTGTCTATGTTTGTTCTGGAGTGCAGTCTTGCAGCGTTGCCTTGACTTGTTTGAGATCACCCAGTGTTAGGCATTTTGTCGTAGCAGCACAAATGGATGAATAGACTAAGACATTTACGTTGCCTTGAAAGAGAGATGTAAAGCATGGATATATGAAAAGAGAAGTAAAGTTTGGATAAAAGACCATTTCGGGTCTCTGGCCTGTGGTTTTTCTCATCCCCAGCCCGTCCCTCAGGTCAGAACCTGGCTGGACCAGGACACAAAAGTGAAAAGGTGTAGACATAGACATTTTAAATTACAACAGTACCTGGAACATGAGAGATAATCAGTAAGTATTTTATAAGTGTGTTGAATGACTACATATAATGTATATTTTTATATTAGAATATCTCTATTTACATGGAAATTTTATAGGAAAAATATAAATTGCCAAATTCAACCCACAATTAAATTGAAAAATAGGAGAAAATAACAATGAATTTTCAAAGCATTTTCTAAATCACTTCCCCAAATTCTAGTCCAGATGTTTAAATCAACTACTTCTTTCAAAGTTCTAAAGAGCAAATAGTTTTCGTCACAAAAGTCATAGGATACTAGGTCCCTAGAAAAGCACAGAATACTTTCTAATACATTTTATTAAATCAATCATAACCTTGATACCAAAACCTAGCAGAGAAAGCACCTCCTTGTAGCTCTATGAGCTGTCTTTTATTTTGTTTAAGATGGCTTTCTGTGTACCACCTCATGACAGTAACTCCCTGCCCATAAGATGGCATTAGTGGGGGTTCCAGAAAAGGAAGCAGATGGCCCACTCAGCTGGAAACTTGGTGGACTTCCTAAGCAAGGGGCTGTTTACTCAAGTGGGGCAGGGTGAAGAGAACTAATGCATAATTTTGAGGCACACAAGAGTCAACAATGTTTGGAAACTCTTATGTCTCTGAGGCCAAAAGGAACAAATGAGGAAGAGTTGTTAGATGTTTCCTGGGTACTCAGACCATGGAGAAGAGGCTGTCTAACAGAAACTTTAGTTGTGGAGAACCGCAGCACTCCCGGGACCTTAGCAAAGCTGATGGGAACCCATGGTAGAGAATCAGTACACTAAATCCTTCCCCCTTTTCTTCAGGCGGTGATTTTTCAATGGCTGACTCCAGGAAGAAGCTGAGGGCAGTATAAAAATCAGGAACCAGGTGTTTGGCACCAAATGTTCAGGTGCAGATGTTCAAAAAGGAGTCAGGCCTAAAAGAGCTGAACAAAACCTTTTATTGGGATCGACGGCTCTCGGGCAAGGTTCAACAGCCTGCTTGAGTGAGGGTGGACTGAGGAAGTCACAAGAGACCCCAGCTAGGCAGCAACTTTATAATTTGGGGTGGGAAGGGGAAGTTTGGGGATCTTGTCCCTCAGGGATTGGCTGAAGACTCCATCAGTCATAGGGTGGCTGCAAGGCACCATTGGGTTTTATCTGCTAGCATCTGATTGGTTGTTCTTTCACACACACAGGCTGCCTGATGTCCTGCCCCCACTCAGCTGCCTGAAATCAACCCACATCCTGATCTTTTTGGTGATATAGTTCATCTATTTCCATCTGGCTACTTCCTGCTGTTTATGGGGTGTTTTGGGGGAGGGGATGGTTCTGGTGTTGGTTTGTCGGTAGGGAGGTGGCTGTAAGAGTGCAAGAGCATTTGGTTGTATGTTACCCCAGCAACCTTGCTCATGCAGTTGTGGGTAAATCTGAGGAGACAGAGAGCAATCATTAGAAGGAGTCTTATCACTAATATAGGAGTAAGGATGGGGGTCAGCCAGATGACAAGAGTGGAGTTCAGCCATCCTGGCCAAGGGTCATTTGACTGTTGCTGCCTAAGCCTCTTCCTCAGACATCTGAAAGTTTTGACATTTTTCTCGACCAGCCCAGTTTCATCGATGTAGTAGTAGCATTCCTATTTTAGGAATAGAAATGTTCCCCCTTTGTCTATTGTCAGGAGATCTAGTGCTCAGCAGTTCTGCAAGAAAACTTGGGCAATAGATGTTATTTGTCTTTGTAGGGAGGCCAGGGAGGCAACAGATGCCTCCATTACCTCTTGCAGTTGCTATTCTATTCTAGCCTCTGGGTGGCAGTGACTGCATAACTAAGTCCTCCTGCTCCCAACCCAAAGGCTGCAAGTGAGGAGGTTAGGGACAGTCTGAGTACCACTGGTAGGAAAACAGCCTGTTTTGCCCTAGGGAAGGGATTCTGAGCAAACCATATTATAGTGTCAGCTGAGGAACTAAAGCAGAGGGCGCACAGAAAGCAAAGGGCATATTGGAACTTAAGTTTTTTGTCAGGAAGCCATTAAACCAAAAAAAAAAAAAAAAAAGGAATCCTGGAGGAGGAGCAAACACTGAAGAAGAGACCTGTATGTTTTGGGTCCAAGGTACTGAGGTAGAGGAAGTATAACAGTAAGAAAAGTCCACTGAAGAGTTGCAAAACAGGGGAATCCCCTCTAAATGTGGCATTTAGCTTTTAAAATAATTTATGTATGCTTGGGCGTAGTCCCATGTGATTCTGTAAAACAGTTTACTCTTTAGTGTTAATGTCTGTTCGGTACAGATATTTTCTTTGGCTGTGTAACTTCCTATTTTTACTTACCTTTGAGAGAACTAATAAGCATACCCTCAAATAATGTTTAAAAATGAGTCATTGCCTTTGTTGCTAAATGTCCATGTAGGACTGAGCTTTGGTTTTACTCTCCAGCCAGGTGTTTAAATCAAAACTGATCTTGTTCCTATCTATTGCTAAAAGTCAGCTGAGATTTGTCAAGGCCATTCTTGAGGAAATTGTGAAAAGCTTCTTGGCTCTTCTATCAGTTGTGCCATCTGCCAGGATAGATCAGAGTCTTGCTGACCACATGTGGTTTCGCTTGGAAATATCAGGGACATTTCCCTGACCAATGACCTTCCTGTTTTTGCAGCATGTACACTAGGTGGCTTTCTGTCCTCTACAGTTATCCTATCCCCCTGATTGGGAGGTTATATTATCCAGAGTTAACAAGACTGATAGAAGTTCCATTGTCCCCTGAGTTTTGACTGACCAAATAGGGCAAGTGCCAAAATATTGACTATTTTCTTAGCCCTTTAATTATCTTAATCGTGGTCTCCTAGATTTGGTGTTAAACACCCAGCAGGCCAGTTTCACCAGGCTTAAAGTGGAAATACTATATTACAGCTTTATAGTAACCTCTTTTGTTTAATAACAGTAGAAGTCAGCATTAGATCTTATCCGTCCTAAGCAAGCAGGGAGGGCAGGGGGAATGAAAAACAAATCTCAAAAGGCCTGAACATGTGGCATCTCTGACCATTTCCCTGTCCCATGACAGTTATTGCCCAAATCAGCGAGGATTTGAAAGTGCAGACTGGAATTAGCAATTCCCATGGCCTTTCAGTAATACTTGGGTGTGAACAGGAGCAGAAGGAGGCGTTCCAACTTCTGTTTGTGTTCACCTGAGGCCAGGATGTCTCCTCAGCCTGCAGGAGCTGGAACTGAATGGGTGGGACAAGCCAGAGACCAGGGTGTCTCCACAGTCTGCTGGAGTCCTGAACAGAATGGGTCTGTGGCACAGGCACGACTTATGGACAGACATCCAGAACAAAGAGAGTGCTACTGGAAGGCCAAGGGAAATGCAAGGGAACTTACCCCACTTCTGTCAGCTGGATAAAGGGAAACAAAGTGGTTCAGGAGCTTCCTGGTTTGTCTGTGGAAGAGGGTGTACCTCAACCCCAGTGAGGGAGACTGAAACTCCTCCCTAGTTTTGGCACCAAATGTAAAAATCAGGAGCAGGTTTTCAGCACCAAATGTTCAGGCTGTTGTGCCCAGATCGTGAATCCCCAAAGACCACCAGGGAGCCATCTCCGATGCAAAAGCAAGAGGGCCTTTATTACAAGCTCGAGCTTGGGCTCACAGCATTCTCTGATGCAGCAGGTACTGGCTGAGAGCTCTGAGTCTCGATTCAGCTGGATTTTTATGAGCCCCACAGTAGAGTGGGAAATTTCAACAAAGTACACAGTTGGCTGATCTTTCAACATATTTGGTTTGGCATGTTTTCATTGGCTTAGGGTACCCAGGTCTTAACATATTGACATAGATGGTTTGGAATGTTAGGCATTGGCCTGTCAGCTCCCGATCGGTTGTTTGCCAAAGGCCAGTCCTAATCTTGACTTATGTGGTAAGCTCTTTGTTCTAGTGGCCTTCCTGGAATCAGCTATCTGAGCTCCAGGAAATAGAACCCTAGGCCTGAAATCTTTCTTGCCCTAAATGCAGCCTGACATGGCCGCTGTTCGGCTCCCTTTTCAAGGTGTGGATGTTCGTGAAGGAGTCAGGTCCAAAAGCAGCTGAGCTAAATCTTTTTTTTTTTAATTTTTGAACAACCTTACAAGATTTTAACAAAATAATATAAAATGTGTATATATTCTGGATATGAGCTAAATCTTTTATTGGGATCGGTAGCTCTTGGGTGAGGTTCATCAGCCTGCCAGAGTGAGGGCGGGCTGAAGAAGTTGCATGCAGCCTGGCTGGGCAATAACGTTATAGTTTGGAATGGGCAGGGGAGGCTTATTTAGGGGACTTGTCCCTTGGTGATTGACTGGGGCCTCCATCAATCATCAAGTGGTTTCAAGACTCCATTGGGTTTTATCTGAGAGCATCTGATTGGTTGTTCTTTCACATGTGCAGGCTGCCTGATGCCCTGCCCTTACCCAGCCACCTGAAATTGACCTAACAGGCAGGAATCCAGGTGAGAAGCTGACTCCAGGAAGAGGGCTGAGGCCAGGAACCCAGGTGAGTCAGGAGAGGTCAATCTCAGTGCACAGAGCAGAGCAGATAAATGCTGAGATTCAAGTGGAGAGGATCACCCTTAAAAAGAATAAACACACATCTACACTGCCCACTTCCAGCACCTTTCACAACAGCTGTAGCAAACAGTAATTGTCTAGGTCCCTAACATGGGAAATGAAAGTATTTAGAATCATAAGTCAAACATCCACTTGCCCCTAAAATGTTCTCAGAAATGATCCCCAAGCTATTTCCATTCCACCTCAGCCACTCACTCTACAGTGAGCTGCTTGCCCCCTGCAACTAGGCCGCCTCTGAAATACTGATTTCAAACATCCCTCTGACTTGCTTTCATGATCAAGTGTCTCTACCCAAAGGTACACCCAGACGATTCTTCCACCTAATGATGCTCTCCAACATAAACAAACATCTTTCTCTCTCTCTCCCCTTCTCTCTCATTGACTTATTTTCCATGCTTTCCTGTCCTCCCTTTCCTTTTTCTAGGTTAGATTTCATAACCTCAGTGTTTTATTTTTTTTTTATCCTTCTCTTAAAATAAATTCCATTTTCTGGTTTCTAGTTCCTTCTTTGGAAATCATTGTTAAGAACTGTGAAGTGGAGTGCCTACTTTTGCTCTACTTGCAAACCATCAAGTCAACCTGTGGCAACTTCATGAATCACATCTCCTGCATCAGCGATAAAAATTCTTCCATTATTCAGAAAAAGGGGTAGCTGAATTATCCAAGTTATGCCTTCAGGTATCCTACCCCCAGTTCCCACAGGGTGTCACACAATGAAACAGATGACACCTGCATACTCAGTATGCTGCATTCCAGGGAAGGAGCCTCAATCCTAAGAGACCTCAATCTTGTCTAATGGCCATTATGAAGGCCCATTACAATAAAAACATTATCTTGATTAATGTAGACAGTAAGTGTGCCAGCCCTTTTCTCTGGAGGGAGACATCAGTTCTATTTTACAAGTCCATTCACCACACAAGCATCTCTGAAAAGATACTCCAGAGAAAATTAAAGTCAGTGCCTCTATTCATAATCTGTGCAAAAATATGACAGCCTGGTGGAGAATTTCCCCCAGTACCCATCCAAGCCTGTATCCAAGCTGTCATGTCATCCACCTAGGCTAAAAGGGTTCACTTTCTTATATCATGACTCTCACTCTTTGCTAGATTATCATCATGAGCCTACAAATACTTGCATTTCTCATTTTAAATATAAAAATCCAAATTGCCCTCAACTTAAATCAAACTCTCTGCTCTTTTTAAGAGTATAGCTTCCTGGGCTGAAGCAGTGGCTTAGCAGTTGCAGCATTTGCTTGGCATGCACAAGGACCTGAGTTTGGTTCCCAGCACCACATACACCACCGAGTGTCCGAGAAACAAGACTCATATGAGAAAGTGGATAAGGTTGATTCTATCTTTCTCTCTCTTTCTCCCCCTCCATCCCTCTCTCTGTTAAAAAAGAGTAAAGCTTCTTTTTTAAAAAAATTATTATAGCTGATGTACACCTGTAATCCCAGCAGTTTGGGAGGCTGAGGCAGGAGGATTGCAAGTCCAAAACCAGGCTCAGCAACTTCACAAGGCTCTGAGCAACTTGGTGAGCCCCTGTCTCAAAATAAAAATAAAAAAATGGGCTGAGAATGTGGCTCAGTGGTTAAGTGCCCCTGGGTTCAAACTCTAGTACCAAAAAAATCCCAAAATTGATTATACTTTTTTCTCTACTTCCTTAGCCTTACTTTATTCCCTTGGCCTCTTTACACAATATCTTTCTTAATATTTCTTGTCAAATAAGCATATTGTCACATTCACAGATATTTCTGCAACTTTGTCAAAACCTAAAACACATTCAAAAGACTCAGCATCCTTTTTTTCTTGAAAATATTGGAAATTTTCACCTGGCTTTTGTGAAATCAGCACTCTCAGAGACTTAACTCTGAATTTTCCTTTAGTCTCCATACTGGACCTTCAGTTTCTGTCCACAGTGCTGGCTTCATGAGTGTGCAACCTCACCAGTCACACAGAGTCCTTCTTCTTAGAAAGGCCTCACAGTTGTTTTAATGCTCAATTATTTCCACCATGAAATTCTGAATAATTTTTGGCAAAGGGTCCTGTATTTTTATTTTACACTGGTCTTCACAAATTCTGTGACAGGTCCTATCTACCCACCCTAAAATATAGCATTTTAAGGAATCAATCTTTCTTCTCCCTTCACAGGCACTTTCTTTATCATTTACTGTGGTTCTATTATTTTATTTTTAATTTTGTATAAAATTGCATCTTCTTTATTTTGCAGACTTCAGTTTTAGAACAAAAACAAAACAACAGAAAACATGATACACAGCATACAATCTTGCTATCGAATTAGATAGGGGATAGGGGCTTGCAGCCCTTGTTTCCTGCCTTAGACATCTAGGACAGGAGAAATCCACTGGAACATCAATCACCAGAGGAAGCCAGATGGGACAGGGCCATTCAAGGCTACTGTAAAGAGCCATGGGAACTCTACACAGAGGCTACTGATTTTTCAGTGGCAACTCCTAATCTTCTTCTCCATTCGAGATGCATCCTCGTCATCCTCAAGAGGAGGTATCTCATCACTAAGAGCAGGGTTGGGCCCCTCAGCTGTCACTTCATCTTCATCAGAGCCTAGGCCTAGCTTTATCATGCAGTAGATGTGATTCAAGTGGGTCTGGGGATCCTCAGGAGAGAAGCCAGCAGGGGGCAGTGCAGTTTCAAGCAGCAGCACCCTGAGGTCCTTGATAGCCTTGTCATTTTTGTCTGCCTCCTCCTTTTGCTGTAGCGTCCACAATGGGTGGTCAGGGTTCATCTCCAGGTGCTTTTCGGCCAACATGTATGTAGCCCATTGTTGAACTGTCTTGGAGTGCCTAGGCCTTCATGATCCGCTCCACGTTGGCTGTCCAGCCACAGTGCTGGTAACAATGCAGCAGGGTGAAGACACAAGCCTGTTGGAGATTGTTTCATCTTCTCAACCGTCTTATCCAAGACTTCTTTCATGCGTTTGCAGAGGTTCTCAATTTTGCCTTGCTTTCTTCCATTTTCTTTTCTTTTTTTCCCCCCTCTTCATCCTCAGATAGCTCCAGGCCTTCCTT
The DNA here is from genome assembly GCA_004027875.1 of Aplodontia rufa. Classification (NCBI taxonomy): domain Eukaryota; kingdom Metazoa; phylum Chordata; class Mammalia; order Rodentia; family Aplodontiidae; genus Aplodontia; species Aplodontia rufa. Next base: position 30,978 of record PVKS010015298.1, on the reverse strand, counting down.
GGTCACAGAGGCCTAGAACTCCCCATCAAACTCCTTGAGCTGCTGCCCATAGTACTCATCAATAGACTTAGTCACGTACACTACCTCAAAACCCTGCTATCCCCTAAGTTTTTTCCAGCATGAATTCCTCCTCTCAGTTGATCATGAAAGTTAATATCTTGATGATGAATCCTCATCTCATAAATTATATGTCCAAATAAAAACATGCTGTCCTCTTCTCTGTAAAATTTCCTTCTCAAGATTCCCACATATCTGTAACTGACTCGATAATCCATCATATTGCTGAACGACTGGACCCTGGCATTCTCCTTATGTCTCCCTATTCTCATCCCAACATACGAACCATAGCCAAATCCTGTCAGTTATCTCTTACTTTTTTCTCAAGTCAGTTCACCTTTAAACATGTTCACTGCTCCCCAGATTACAGTAATAGTCTCATTTCTTGGATTATTTTCTGTTTTATTTTAGTCCCTACAATTTATTATGTTTTTGAGAGTGGTAGAGAGTATGAGAGAGAGAGAGAGAGAGAGAGAGAAAATCAATTCTTTAATTTAGTTTTTTATCTGGCCTTTGTTTTTCTGACACTTATTCATGTATATGGTGCTGAGGTTTGAACCCTGGATCTTTGTGCATGCCAGGCAAGTGCTCCAACTGCTGGGCCACTGACCCAGCACCCAATTTATTCTTTATAGAACAGCCTAGATAGTTTTTTAAAATTTCCTAAACTTTATATTTTTAAAGTTCAGCAATACACAAAATTAAAAAAGCAATATGAAGACTTTCTGTATAACCTCTCAGATTTTCTAAATTATATTTATTTACCTCATTGGCTTCATTTCATTTCTAAATCTACGTATATGTACATTCTTCATATATATCATATTACATATATATATACACATATATACATAACATACTCAGATTATATATTATGTATTTGTGGGTATAAATATAAATTCCCATTGTTATTTTTTCTTAAATGTCATTTGAGGGTAATTTGTAGATATGATATCCACTTACCTATAATCATATTAAAGTGCTTTTACCTAAAAAAGAATATGCTTTTAGTTAACAATAATCAGGAAATTAATATTGATGAAATACTGTCATCTAATCTCCAGATCTTAACCAGATTTTGCCAATTGTTCTATAACATCTCTGAAAGAAAATTATTTTTTTCTGGTCCAGGAAATAGTCCAGGATCCATTTTGCATTCAATTGCCACAAATCTTCAATTTTCTTTAATCCAGAACATTTTGTGCTGCCATAAAGTAAGAAATTACTCAAAGAATAGTGGTGACATGTCAGAGGACAGAGGGTCAACTTGGTCAAAGCTGGGACAATTTGAGAATTAAAATAATTCATTATGATAACATTATAGCCCATTGAATGAAATAAGAATCCATAAGCTTTCCCTGATAAAAATAAATAAATCAAAAAGTAAACACATTGGAGAAAGAAGAAAGCCCTTCCATAATTAGAATGTCAATAAATATAGAAGAAATAATGAAATTTGAGAATTATCAATGAACAGAATACTACATGCTTAGCACTGTTCTGGGTGCTGAGAGCACATCAAAAAGTACACATTGTTCCCTCTGTCATTGAGATGATAAAATAGTATTCAATTCTCTGAGACTTTGTACACAAAGCCACTAAGACCTGGCCCCTCAGGTTTCTCCAGTCTGATCAGTATTCAGATCATGACCCTTCACTCCAACAATGCTGAACTAATTTCAATTTCCTTTTCAAGCAATTTCATGCACCCTGTCCACACATCCAATTGTTCGCTCTCATTTTTAGCTAATGGCATATTACTTCTTGTAGAAACTCCTCTTCATTCTTCTACAACTGCTGGCATAAATCTTTTTAACAATCTTATTTAAACCTCTTTCTCTGTCCAATATACTATTTTCTCTATATTTTAGTCGTTCCTTGACTAATGTTTCCAACCACTTGACTATAAACTTCTATTTTATTAGTAGCAAAATTTATTTTAGAATAATTTTACATTTATAGAAAAATTAAGCAGTGGATACAGAGTTCTCAAATACTCCTTCTCTCCCCCTTAATTTTTCTCTGTTATTTACATCTTGTAATCCTATGGCACATTTATTACATTTGATGAATCAATAATGATCCATTATTATTATGAAGTCTATAATTTACCTCAGGGTTCACATGTTGAAGATGATTTCTAGAGAAACCATGGTACGTTATATATCACAGCAAGTAAAAAAAAACTTGCTGATTGAATGAATAACTGAATACAAAGGAAGGAAGACCAGATTTAATGGACATCTGTTGTTATAAACATGCTAAGATCTTTTGATTGTCTTTTCCCCTCAGATGTGAATCCCAATATACTAGGATCCTTTCTTGCCTCTGGGATTATGTTCATCAAATCATATGTATCTGCATAAAACTGACTTACAGGAAGCTATGGAAAAAAGGGGTGAGGTTGGAGATCTTCATTTTGCTGACTCACTGGGCAGAAGCAGTAACAATGCAGGGGTAGGTAGCAGCAGTCCCCATACCAAGAAAGTGCCAGGATAGTTTGAGAATTCATCATTAGTCTGTGTCCTGCTCATTTTACAATGACTGTGAGATTTCCCACAGACCCTAATAAATCTCTTTATTTAAACTAGTCTGGGTGGATTCTGTTGTCTGCAGCTGAGAAACAGCAGGTAACATGAAGGAGGACTAGTTTGAAATGTTTGTTTAGAGAAAGCAGAAAGTAAACCTGATTGAGTCTTAAAAGGTGGATAATATCAGTATTCAATTAGACAGGAGAAGAGCAGTTCAGGTGAAACAAGGACACAGAAAAAAGGGCAAAATGCACACAGGAAAGCAGGGCACTGTAGTATAAGCCTGTAATTCTAGTGACTCAGGAAGCTGAGGCAAGAGAATCCCAAATTCAAAGCCAGCATCAGCAACTTAGCAAGATCCTAAGCAACTTAGTGAGACCCTGTCTCAAAATTTAAAAAATGGGGGTGGGGGTGGGCTGGGGATGTGGCTCAGTGTTCAATTGCCCCTAGGCTCAATCCCTGGTAAAAAAAAAAAAAAAAAACCTAAAATAAAAAAATGGATACATGGAGAAATGAGAAGTTCCATTTGGACAGAGTAGCATGGATGAGGAAGAGTTGGAGGATAATACAAAAAGTTTGGGACCAGATATATAAGATACTAATGCAAAGTTGGAAGTTTATTCTGAAATAATCACCATTAGACTAATGATTTATCATCTGACTTTGTTTACACTTCACATAAAGGAGGAGCAAGGCTTAATCTCATCACTCATTTCTACTGCAAACCTAACAACTTCATAGTTTCCATACTCTTTGCTAAAGATTTGATTTGTCATGGGAACAAGTGGCATTGTACAGTCTTTGAACTAGTATTTCAATTCTCTCCACTCAGTCGCTGCTGAGCAGAGTTTCTCTTTGCCCATCTCCATTTCTTTCTTTGAAGAAGTTCAAATTGCTATTATACCATTTTATTATGAATCAATATAATAACCTCTAGCAACCATATTTTAGTTATTATAACTACCATCTTGGAATCTGAATCACTCACAAACAATATGCCTTGATAGGCATTTCTTTTTTCTCCCTTTTCTTTTTTTAAGAGAGAGAAGGACAGTGAGAGAAAAAGAGAGAATCAATTTTTATTTAGTTTTTCATGTGTCTTTTGTTGCTCCAACACTTCATTGGGTATGTGGTACTGGTTTCTAACTCACGTCCTTGTGCAGGCCAGGAAAGCACCGTAACTGGAGCCACTGCTCCAGTCCGTGTTAGGCATTTCTTTAGCATGATAAAATGCAAATCTTGCAAATGCATTTTCACCATCCTTTCCCAAATGGAGTTCCTCCTATGGGTCATGTATGGAGGAAAAGAAATTTAAGTATCATTAATGATTATATAACTCTAGGATTTTATGTGTTAGCATGAGCACTTCAGAAGTAAGGGCAATTTTCCATGAAACAATTGCCTCCCTCATTTGTTTAATTTTCAAAATGATGAACTTTTCTAACCATAAGTGTGGGTGAATATCTCAGTATTGTTTTGCAGAATACTTTTATTTAATATAAAGCTTTAATTATAGAAATGTCAGTGGTCCTCTTTCTTCCTTAACGTCAAAGGATAAAAAATGTCTATTCTGCTTTGGAAAATGAAAAGTATACCACTTAATATTATTGCTTAGTTAAACTAAAATGTTCAGCTGTTTGGACTAAAGAAAGTTCCCTCTAAACATTTCAAAAGATGGGTAGCATAGCATACCATTCATTTTTAAGAATGGCTGGTACAATTTTTGGTTTTCAACTCTCACAAGAGCAGGCAGGAAGACTGTTACTGAATTACTTTCAGAATCCTACAAAAAATCAGTGCTAAACATATAGCTCCCAGAAATAAGCAGTGGGTTATGCTTATGAAGTTAAGGAGCCCACAAACGGGTAATTCTTCAAGATAAAAATACTAAGATTTCTTCTGTATTTGAAACTTTCAAAGGTTGTTTTTATTTGTATATTTTCACAAATACTAGGTCTTTGTACATCTATCTTTAAAACATTGGTATTTTTATTGTATTCTCTGTAATTCGGATATCTTGTAGCTTGCCTTTTTATATTTTTTATATTTTTCATATTCTGGAACTTGTTATTTTGAGTCTTGAAGTGTCTAGAGTTTGAATAGGAAGGACTGTGAAAAATCTTTTCATATGGCAGAGTCCTTACAAGAAAACCACTCTGAAAAAGATGATACTTCCTGTGAACAATTCCAGTTTTCTTCCTTTGGAGACCAGCAGAAGGGAATCTGTTTAACACTCCACAGCGTGGTTCTCAGAACTTTTACAAATCCAAGGATACTTTTTAAAACAAAGGCAGCAAGAAGGAGGAAAAGAGGAAGACAGGAAAGAAAGTAAAATGGGGGGGGATTTTTGAAGAACATCTTAAATATTCCTTGGAGGAAGCCATATATTCTTCTATGATAGTCAACAGCTAAGTAAAAAAGTGGAAAGCTGTATGTTTTTCTTGATTGATATCCTCATACTTATTTCTGAAAATTCACCCCATGTTCAACCTTGTTGGGGACCGACCTCAACATGAGGCCCAGCTGGCTTGAGAAAAGATTTGAAGGTAAACAACTCTGTCCCAGCCGGCTTGTATCTTCCTTAGTGGTGAAATGCCTGACCGCATAACTAAGCCATTAGGCCACTCATTTGTTATAATTGGATAAATGTGTTTGCACTGTACCCCTATTGGTTGTTGTAATGGATAAATAAAGAGAGTAGCGACTAGTCAGGGGAGAAGCAGCGAAGAAGCAGCAGCAGCAGCAGCAGCAGAGACGACGGAAAGATCAGCAGCGGTAGAAGAACCCTCCTATGCAGGTAGTAGCCTCGGCTCCAGAAATAGGGATTCTAGTACAGCAGTAGAAACAGGGACTCTAAAATGTGAATAGCTTTGACTCTAAAAAGGATGTTTTAAAGGTCTTGCCTCTAAAAGAGGGAAGGCGGGAAGCACTTGGAGGCCTTTAGCCGTGGTAAAGGGAGAAATAAAGTGCTTGGAGAACTCAAGACCAGAGGGTCTATTTTAATCTCAGTTAACCGTCGAGTGAGAGCTGTCCAGTTCCTGCCGGCTGGGAACAGACAAACCTGGCAATTTTGTGCAAAAATAAGTTTTTTTTCCCATTGAAACAATTTTTTTTTCACAATTCTGTGGTTTGATGATCTGGTCTGAGCACAATGGAGTAGTTCTGCATTGAGTCAGGCTGAGTCCACCTTGGATGGTGCTCTCTCTCATGTCTCTAGTGCTGGGTGTTGGTTTGGCTGTGTTATGGTTTGAATGTGAGGTGTCCCCCAAAAGCTTACATATGACAATTCAGGAAGGCTGAGGTTAAATGATTGGGTTATAAGAGTGTTAGCTCAATCAGTGAGTTAATCACCTGAAAGGAATTAATTGGCAGCTGTAGGCTATTAAAGTGTGGCTGGAGAAGGTGGGTCATTGGGGTGTACCTTTGCAGTACATATTTTGTATCTGGCATGGAGTTTCTCTCTCTGATTTCTAGAGCCAACCCTTGACCTGCTTGAGCCCTGAGGAATGGAACCAGTTGCTTGTGGAACAAGATCTCTGAAACTGTCAGCCTCAAAATAAAAATTTCCAGTCAAGAATTGTGAAACTTCCTGCTTTCTCTTTCTTGCTTAGTAATGTTTTGGCTATTCTGGATCTTCTGATATTCCTTATGAATTTAAGAATAACTTTTTTATATCTGTGAAGAATGACATTGGTGGGGGTAGGAACATGGCACCCACCCCACCACCAGTGATCCCAAGATGCTCCTGAGTAAAACTTCACGCTATAGGATTTGGAGGCAGTTATCCAACTAGAGGACCAGGCTCTCAGTGTGTGGGATTGATACCCCCCCCCAATTCTTTAATACCAAAGGAAAAGAGCTTTTCATTAATGAATCTAAACAATGAGTTTGTTGCACCCGCTGGATCAGCTCCATAGCCAGGCCAGGGGGGTGGGGGGGAGCTATCCCCAGAGGGGAGGAAGCAGGGCACAAGTAATCTAACTTGGACACAGCTGGGAATGCCTTAACAGATGCCCCCACTCACAGTTTGTAACAGCTGATTCTCAAGCTCTGGGAATTGTTTAATTGCTCACAATGGCAAACGTACAGCTGTTCTCTGTGCAACTCAGCTGGCCAGCTCTGCCCACCATTTTGAGATTTCCCTGAGGGTGGGGCTGGTCACTCACTCGGCAAAAGTGAAACCAGACCCATCCTTTATGAACAGACTAGGGACCTCAGTCTCTATGAACAGAGAAGCAGATCTGAGCGTTCTTTGTCCTGTCCATCTGCCCAGGGGGCTGTGTGGGACTGGGAACCCCCTTTCCAGCTCACAGGACATACAAGTAGTGACCTCCTACCTGCCCTGTTACTCCCCAGAAGGAGGAGGAGGAGTCTGTGAACAAAACTTGGCTCAGTAGGGCATTTTTTTCCCAAGAGGGCCACTTGCTTCAGTCTCTCCAAAAGCTGCCTGTAATTCTTGAACAAGGCAGGGTCTGACATCAGCCTCAGGAACCTTTGAATAAAAGGGGCAGCTTGGGCTCTCCTTCAGCCTCCGAGTTCTGTGCATAGTAAGTCTCCATAGATCCTGAGCTCTTCAGGTGAGACTGGGCTTCCACGCCCCCTAGTGGTTGCAATTAGGAAGCACATAAACACTGGCCCAGTTAGGCTGGTGCCTCATTCACACCAGTCTTACCTGAGGGGACTGTGACAATCAGAGTCCTATACATCTACACCAGGATTTACTAGACTCCCTACTGTTCCTGAGCCCCCAGCCTAAGAAGATCAGGAGTTTGGTCAGGCAGAAAATAATCTGCCCAGGAGTGCATCTCAGGTGGCCCTGAACTCTATTCTCACAAGAAGCGGGGGAGGACAGTGTCTTCTACCCCTCTGCAGCAGAAAATTTTGAGGAGATCCTCTAGGAAAACCCAAGATCACCAGAGATAACCAAGCTGCTCCCCCCCCCCCACCAACAAGTTCAACTGGGAAGAGTCTCTAGCTAGAGGGCAGATATGAACACATTTCCCCATGGTACACACTGACCTAAGGGGCAAAAACTCAGAACTTTCCCAACTAGTTTTGTTTAATTTTATTTTTTATTTTTATTTTTAATGTAGATCCTGCTGCCATCTAGTATTTTTAACTTGTTTAAATTTTTAATGTTTTTAAAAAAATTTTAAAATCCTTTTTAGCTTTATTGTTACTACCAAATTTGGCGTTCATGGATGTATATATATATTTTGTTTGTATGTACTGGTGGTTGGATTCTACTGTCACTGTGTCTTCTCAAACTCGACTGCTGTCTGCATAGCATTGGGATCCAACCAGGAAACCATATTCCTAAACTATATGCTGTTCTCTCTCATCCTCACCAGTCTTACCTGAGGGGAGGGTAAAGTCTTTACCTCACCCGCATCCCATTTCTATGTTTTTCTTATTTCTAATTGAATAACCTATACCACTCTAAACTCTTGTACCTCTTTATTCTGTCAGGAGTTCTAAACTAAACTACCTCTCCACTTCACCTCCTTGACTTTCTAGTCATTTCTTCTCCCCACTTACAGAGGCCCTGCTAACTGAAGAAAGGGGCATTCTTCAAAATGGGTAATTGCTTGCTATCATAATATATTGTGAGAACTCTCATAGAAGAAAACTGCTCCTATAGATGCTGATCATCATTATAACTGTTTTAGTTGAAACTGTCTAGTATATGCACCTATAGGCTCTCAATTCCTCACTGATTGGACTGGCAACTATAGGTCGGAGCTGCCCAAATAGCACCCCATCCCAATGAAGCAAAGCCATAAGAAGCTTCAATTACCCCTACAAGAATAATACTCAAGGTCAGTCTTCAAGACACACTCCCCGTATCTGAAAATGAGAAAAAGGGGAAATAACTCCCCTCCTCAAAATTCACAGATCTCCATCCAAGGACTCCATGGTTGGGGCCCTAGATGAAAACCTAAGAAATTATATCAACATTATGTTTAGTAACTCAATCAAAGAGTTGAAAGAAGAATTAAGGAAAGAGATTAGAGATCAATTTTAAGTGATGAGAGACAACTTTTATAAGGAAATAAAGGAGCAATTCCATGAGATGAAAGATCATCTTTATAAAGAATTAGACACCCTGAAAAGAGATGTAGCAGAGCTATCAGAGTTGAAAAATACAGTCAACCAAATCAAATCTTCACTGGAAGATATTAACACCAGAGTAAACTCCAATGAAAATAAAACCTCAGCTCTTGAAAAACGTACATCAGATAATGAAGATAGGCTAACCAATGTTGAGTACAAGAGGACAGACAAGTGAAGAAACTTATGATACATGACCAGAACTTCCAAATAATATTTGATAAGATGAGGAGAAATAAACTGAGAGTCATTGGACTGGATGAAAACTCCAAACAGCAAACAAGGGGCAGTAAGAACTTTCTAAGCAAAATTATAAAGGAGAACTTTCTTTACATTAGAATTCACCCAGAATACCACATCCAAGATGCTTATAGGACACCAAACCTGCCTAATCAAATGAGAAATTAACAAAGACATATCATGTATAAAATGAATAACAGAGAAATTAAAGAGAGAATTCTAAAAGCAGCTAGAGAAAAGCCCCAAATCACATTCAGAGGCAAACCAATTAGGATCACTATGGATTTTTCAGATCACACAATGAAGGCCAGAAGAGCTTGGAAAAATATTTTTCAAGCCTTGAAAGAAAACAATTTTGAGCCAAAAATAATATACTCTGCAAAACTCAGCTTTAAATATAAAGGGGAAATTAAATACTTCAATGGTAAGCACAAGTTAACAAGATACATGAACACAAACCCTGCACTACAGAATGTTCTCAAGGATATTCTTTATTCAGAAGAAAATGCTAACAATATCCTAAACCCTTAAACAAGGGCAAGTCAATAACCACATTACACAGCAAAAGACTCCCAAGATGGCTCAAAACTCTGCAGTAGTCACAAAGTTTGAGACTCAGTTTCCCAAATCTATTCTAACTCTTAATGTGAATGGCCTCAATGTCCCAATTAAAAGACACAGATTGGCTCACTGGATCAAGAAATAAAATCCAACAATATGTTGTCTATAGGAGACACTCCTCACAATCAAAAATATACATGGACTGAAAGTGAATGGTTGGCAAAATGTCTACCAGGCCTGTGGTCCAAAAAAGCAAGCTAGTGTGGTGATCCTAATATCTGATAAAATTAATTTCCATCTAAAATTAGTCAGAAAGTGCAAAGATGGACACTTCACCATACTAAAAAGGACAATTCATCAAAAGATATAATAATAATTAACATTTATACCCCCAATTTCAAGCCCCCCAAATATGTGGAAAAAATGCTCAAGAACATTAAACTCCTCATTGATCTCAACACGATAATACTGGGGGACTTGAATACACCATTATCAACACTAGACAGATCATCACAACAATAAAGACATCTCCAATCTGAACAACTCTATTAATCAATTGGGTTTAACAGACATCTACAGAATACTCCATTCTACATTGGCTGAATTTACATTCTTCTCAGCAACTCACGGATCCTTTTCTAAACTAGACCCCATCCTAGTTCACTGAGGTAGCCTTAACAAATACAAAAAAGTTGATATAGTCCCATGTATCCTGTCAGACCACAATGCTATGATCTTAGCAATCAACAACAAGAGAAACAACAGAAATTACTCAAATACTTGGAAATTGAATAATTCCCTTTAAAACAAAGGATGGATAAAAGAAGCAATGAGAGCAGAAATCAAGAAATTCTTGGAAATGAATGAGAATGAGGAAACAACATATCAAAATCTCTGGGATAGTATGAAGGCATTCTTAAGAGGTAAATTTATAGCACTGAGTTGCATACATCAAAAATCTAGAAAGAGCCCAAATAAATAGTCTTATGCTACAATTCAAACGCCTGCAAAAAGAGGAACAATCCAATCCAAAAGCTAATAGAAGACAGGAAAAAACTAAAATTAGAGGTGAAATCAATGAAATTGAGAACAAAAAAAATACAAATTATCAATAAAACAAAGATTTGGTTCTTTGACAAAATAAACAGGATCAACAGACCCTTTGACAGCCTCACCAAACAGAAGAACAAAGTGAAGCAAATCAACAAAATTAAAGATGAAATCGGAGATATTACCACAAACTCAACCAAAATCCAAAAGATTATTAGAACTTATTTTGAAAATTTATATTCTGCCAAGTTTGATAATCTGGAGGATATGGACAAATACTTGGCCACATATGACATCACCACATTAACACCAGAGGACATTGAAAATCTAAATCTATCTCAGGTAGCGAAATTGAAGCAGCAATCAAAGTTCTTCCAAAAAAGAAAAGCCCAGGACTGGATGGATATACAGCAGAATTCTACCAAATTTTCACAGAAGAGTTAATACCGATTCTCTATAAGCTCTTCCATGAAATTGAAAAGGTGGGAGCACTCCCAAACACTTTTTATGAAGCAAATATTACACTGATACCAAAATCTAACAAAGACACATCAAGAAAAGAAAACTACAGACCAATTTCCCTGATGACTATAGATGCAAAAATCCTTAATAAAATTCTAGCTAATCGGATCCAAAAGTATATTAAAAAGATAATACATCATGATCAAGTGGGCTTCATTACAGGAAAACAAGACTGGTTCAACATACACAAATCAATAAATGTAATTCACCACTTAAACAGAATTAAAAACAAAAATCATATAATCCTCTCAATTGACACAGAAAAGGCCTTTGAAAATTCAACACCACTTTATGCTCAAAACCCTGGAGAAGATAGGGATCAAGGGAAGATAATTTAACTATGTAAGATCCATTTATGACAGACCCATAGCCAACATTATACTCATTGGAGAAAGACTGAAAGCATTTCCATTGAATTCAGGAACAAGACAAGGTTGTCCACTTTCACCAATTTTATACAATATAGTCCTTGAAACCCTTGCCAGAGCTATTAGACAAGAGAAGGAAATCAAAGGAATTCAAATAAGAAAAGAGGAAGTCAAGTTGTCTCTATTTGCTGATGACATGATCTTCTACCTAGAAGATTCTATAAGCTTGACCAGAAAACTTCTAGAGCTTATAAACAATTTCATCAAAGTGGCTGGGTATAAGATCAATACCAATAAATCACTATCTTTCCATTACTCCAGCAACAAGTCCACGAAGGCAGAAATCAGCAAATCTGTCCCATTCACCATCTCCTCCAAAAAAATAAAATACTTAGGCATCAATGTTACAAAGGATATTAAGGACCTCTACATTGATAACTATCAACCACTAAAAAAAGAAATTGCAGAAGACCTGAGTAGATGGGAAAACATTCTATGCTCATGGTTATGAAGAATTAATATAACCAAAATGGCCATTCTACCCGAAGCCCTGTACAGATTTAATGCAATCCCCATCAAGATACCAATGTCATTCTTCAAGGATATAGAAAAAGCAATTCTCAAGTTCGTTTGGAATAACAGAAGACCCAGATTAGCCAAAACATTACTCAGCAACAAGGAAGTAGGGGGTATCTCAATTCCTGACCTGAAATTATACTATAGGGCCATAGTAACAAAAACAGCATAGTATTGGTATCAAAACAGAACTGAAGACCAATGGAATAGAATAGCGGATTCTGAGATGAAACCCCCTACCTTTAACTATCTGATATTTGACAAAGGGGGCTAAAGCATAGTGTGGAAGAATGATAGCCTTTTCAACAAATGGTGTTGGATAAATTGGACAGCCATATGCAGACAACTGAAACTGGATCCTTACCTTTCACCCTGCATAAAAAATTAAATCAAAATGTTTCAAAGATCTGGATATTAAGCCAGCAACTTTAAATTTACTTGAAAAAGAAGTAGGATCAACACTACAGGACATAGAGGTCAGTGACGCCTTCCTTAACAAAACTCCTATGGTGCAAGAAGTAAAGTCAAGAATAAATGAATGGGATGCAAATACACTAAAAAGCTTTTGCACAGCTAAAGAATCCATCAAGAGTCTCAAGAGAGGACCTACAGAATGGGAGAAAATCTATGCCTGCTACAGCTTGGACAAAGGGCTAATATCCAGAATATACAAAGAACTCAAAAAACTAAACAACAAAGTCACAAATAATCCAATTAATAAATGGGCTAAGGATCTAAAAAGAAACTTCTCAGCAGAGGAAGTCCAGAAAGCCCATAAATATATGGGAAAATGCTCTACATCATTAGCAATAATAGAAATGAAAATCAAAACCTCAATGAGATTCTACCTCACTCCTGTTAGAGTGGCAAAAATGAAGAATACAAACAAAGACAGATGCTGGAGGGGCTGTGGGAAAAGAGGAACACTGTCACATTGCTGGTGGGACTGCAAACTGGTTCAGTCACTATGGAAAGCAGTGTGAAGACTCCTCAAAAAATTAGGGCTGGAACCACCTTTTGACCCAGCTAACCTACCCCTGAGTATTTTCCCAAAAGAGAATCAGCATATTATAGAGATATGACTTCATCAATGTTTGTAGCAGTTCAATTTACTATATAGCTAAACTGTGGAACCAACCCAAATGCCCCTCACTCAATGAGTGGATTCAAAAACTTTGGTACATGTATACAACAGAATACTACTCGGCCATTAGAGAAAATGATATTATGGCATTTGTAGCCAAATGGATGGAGATGGAAAAAATTATGCTAAGTGAAGTATCCCAATCTCAGAGGCTCAAGGGTTGAAAGTTTTCTCTCATTTGTGGAAGCTAGAATACAACCAGAAACAGTATGATAGATGGCTAAGCTAATAATAACCTCAACATGTATGAAGTTTTACACAAACAGGGGAACTTTCCCTTGCCTAGGATATCTGGGGACATAGAGGGGGGGCGGAGAGGGGGAGAGATTAGGAAGGATATTAAGGAGACTGGAGGAATAGAGTATGGGCGAATCAACTCAGAAGGAAATCTCTGATCTCCACAAGAAGTCCATTTAACACAGGGGTTCTTTTGGGGGAAACACGGAACCATGGAAAACCCAAGGGGGGAAACCATGAAATGGCATCAGCTAAATATGTGAATATACATTTGTTCTTGATTGTTTGATAATGACTGCCCACAGTTGTAAATCCATGTTCATCTAATGAAAAAAAAAGAATGACATTGGTATCTTGATGGGGATTGCATTGAATCTGTGTAGGGCTTTTGGTAGAATGGCCATTTTGATTATAATGATTCTGCATAACCAAGAACATGGAATGTTTTCCCATCTACTCAGGTCTACTGCTATTTCATTTTTTTAATGTTCAATAGTTTTCATTGAACATTGTAGTGTTCCTTAATATCCTTTTTTTTAGATCGATGCCCAAGTATTTTACTTTTTTTGAGGATATTGTGAATGGGACAGATTTTCTGATTTATTCTTCAGTGGAATTATTACTGGAGTATAGGAAAGCTAATGACTTATGAGTGTTGATCTTATAACCAGCCACTTTACTGAAATCATTTATAAGCTCTAGAAGTCTTCTGGTCAAGCTCATTGGTTCTTCTAGGTATAAGATCAAGTCATCAGCAAACAGAGGCTTGACTTCCTCTTTTCCTATTCAAATTCTTTGATTTCCTTCTCTTGTCTGAAAGCTCTGGTTTTCAAGGACTATATTGAATAAGAGTGGTGAAAGTGGACATCCTTGTTTTGTTCCTGAATTCAGTGGAAATGTATTCAGTCTTTCTCCATTAAGTATAATGTTGGCTATGGGTCTGTCATAAATGGCTATTAAAAAATTAAAGAATCTTCCTTTGATCCCTATCTTCTCTAGAGATTTGAGCATAAACGGGTGCTGAATTTTATCAAAGGCCCTATAGGGCTATAGTAAAAAAAAAAACCAGAGTGGTATTGGTATCATAACAGAAAGGAAGACCAATGGAACAGAATAGAAGATACTGAGACAAACACTGCAATCTTCAACTGATATTTGATAAAGGGGGCAAAAGCATAGTGTGGAAGAATGATAGCTTGTTCAACAAATGGTGCTGGACAAACTGGACAGCCATATGCAGACAACTGAAATTGGATCCTTACCTCTCACCCTGCACAAGAATCATTTCCAAATGGTTCAAGGATCTGGAAATTAAACCAGAAATCATACAATCGCTGGACACTACATGACATAGGTTTCAGTACAACCTTTCTTAACAACACTCCCATAGTGCAAGCATTAAAGCCAAGAATAAATGAAAGGGATGCCATTAAACTAAAAAGCTTCTGCACAGCTAAAGAATTGGTCAAGAATGTCAAGAGAGAACCTACAGAATGGGAGAAAATCTTTGCCTGCCACACCTCAGACAGAAGGCTATTAACCAGAATAAATAAAGAACTCAAAAAATTAAACACCAAAACCACAAAGAATCTCATCAATAAATGGGCTAGGGAGCTAAATAGAAATTTCTCAATGGAGGAAGTCCAAAAAGCCCATAAATGTATGAGAAACTGCTCTACATAACTAGCAATCAGAGAAATGCAAATCAAAACTTCACTGAGATTCCACCTAACTCCTGTCAGAGTGGCAAAAACAAAGAACACAAACAATGACAGATGCTGGAGGGGTTGTGGGAAGAGAGGAACACTATCACACTGTTGGTGGGACTACAAGCATGTACAGCCACTCTGGAAAATAGTGTGGAGACTCCTCAAAAACTAGGCCTGGAAACACTTTATGACCCAGCTATCCCACTCCTGGGTATTTTTCCCAAAGAGCTAGAATTGGCTTATTACAAAGATACAGCTTCATCAATGTTTTTAGCAGCTCAATTTACTACAGCTAAACTAAGGAACCAACCCAGATGCCCCTCACCGGATGAGTGGATTCAAAAGCTGTGGTATATATATATATGTGTATATATATATATATATATGTATATATGTATATATATATATGTATATATGTATATATATGAATTTTACTCTGCTATTAGAGAGAATGATATCATGGCATTTGCCGCCAAATGGATGGAAATGGAAAAAATTTATGCTGAGTGAAATATCCCAAACTCAAGGGCTGGATGTTTTCTCTCATATGTGGAAGCTAGAATACATTCAGAAACAGACTGAAAGTTGGCTAAAGCTAATAATAACCTCAACATGGGTGAATTTTTACACGAACAGAGGGAACCTTTCCTATGATGCTGGGGGATAAAGGGAGGGGAGGAGGGAGGTGGGGTGAGAACAAGAGCAACATCAAGGCAGCTGGAGGGAGGGAGTAGGAGGGTAATCTACCCAGTGGGGAACCTTCGACTTCCGTGAGAAGCCCAAATAACATGGGGATAAAGTAGGGGTAAACACAGGATTGGGGGGCACCCAAAGTGGAGATATCATGGACTGACATCAGCCTTGGCTTGCTCTGTCATTATGCATGTGTTTATGATTGTGTGGCAATGATTCCCTCCTAAATGTAAGACTATATTGAACAAATAAAATAAAGAATATATTGTAATTAAAACTAAAATAAATAAATAAATAAAATTTCCTCCTAAAATTGTTCTTATTGGGTTCTTAGGTCGCAGCAATGAAGAAGCTGACTAAAACCTGTTGGGAGTTGGCTGACTGCAGTGTTTTAGAATTACTACTTAACAAGAATGTTGCTTTTTTTTCTACATGGTCTCCTACTCTCCTACCCAGGTCAGTGTCAAACTAATTTGGAAGGCTGCAGACCCAATATAAAAGTAGAAGCATAAAAAAACCTGATAAAACAACATCCATTTTATTTCCCAGATCAAGGAGTAATTTCATCTTTCAAATCTAATCATTTAGAAACATACTTCATAAAGCTCTACCTGCCAGTGGTAGTGACTCTTCTGATGGATCTGGGCAATGTAAATTGAAGACCTTCTGTGAAGGATTCACCTGATGCTATTAGGATTGTCATGTCCCAATATCAAAATTAACAGGAGTTTTAAAGAAGTCAATTCCAGACCTCATGGATGACTTCAGGAAATCTCATTATAAAATATTAATAGATATGCAGTTGCTTCCTATAAATAAGCAAGTAAAGTGATTTAAAATGGAATCTATGCCTGGTGAGGATGATGTGAGCATTGTCAAAATGACAACACATTACAGTAACTTCATTGATAAGGTAGTGGCATGGAACTTCATGCACTTTTAACAGAACAATATTATATATGTGTCCAACTCTGACATGCATATTGCTTCATATTTTCTTCATGATAAGAAACAGATCTTGGCAGTAAAGTGTGATCACAATGTGCTTATTTCAAATGTTGATTTCTGCATTATCAATATCTCAGGTTACTGAAAGGCAATTACATTAAAAATAGATACTACAATTATCACATTACAGTAAAGCAACAACCTTATTAAGGAAAGGATGTGTTTAAATGAGACATGTTTATTAGACATTTCAGAAACAGGAAGAAATAATGTATGATGTGCAGGAATGTATTTTCAGTTATTAGAAAAGGGATGTATAGGATAAGAAAGCATGCTAAAAGTTCTTGTGTTCGCAAGTAACAAAATATGGGGTATTCCAGGAGATAAATGTCATTTTTATTTTAGGAAAGAAATTTCAAACAGGTGAATGCTTCAAATAGATTATTTAAAAGAACCTAGAAAATCCTTTTTTTCTACTCATAAAACAGGAGCAACCTCCTCACCTGGTTGCTAAGTAGAAGGGAGGAAACATGATTTGATAGATTAAATTAATTTTCAACCTCATCTCTTCCTTTTGAGAATTTTTTTATCTAAATTGCCCAATGACCATGGCTATTTCTATGATATAACAAGACCAGTGCCCAAAATCCTGAAGATATTTAATTATTTTTCCTCATACAGACTTATTTGCAAAGCTATACGTATTAAAGATGGTTTATATGGTGTTTTAACTCAATAAAAAGAGAATTTAAAAGTTAAGGAAAAGCCATTTGGCCTTGGTCCGATCACTCAAAGCCATTTTGCTTTACCAAATATCAGATAAAAAATCCTCTGCAGGGCTTTTTAATAGATTTCAATTTGTCAGGGAACCTGTAGTGATTCCTTGCTTTTAGGATAGATCCTTTTCTTACCCCTGAAGTGAACCATGACTGATGTAACTACTTATAGTAATCTAATTCTCATTCTGCTTTTCCATGGATTGATCTGAGAGTGGGCACCTCTCAGATCACCTCATTCTAGCTAAGGTTACAACGGAAAGTCTGCTGGACAGGCTGTCTCTTAAAAAGAATTACAAGAAGGAAATACTTTATTTCTTATCATTCTATTTGTTTTCACTTTCTGAAGATTCATCTGAAAGTTCAGTTAGTAACCATGGGATCATGAAATACTAAACACCAAAATATTTTAAGAAAAACAAATGTGAAACAGAGCAGAAACTTGAAGCCCCTGAACCCCCAAGACATTACTTGAGAATGACCACCTCTCTCATTTTTGTCTCACTTTTTGTAATGAGATACAAATTTAACCCTACTTATTCAAGCCACTATAAGTCACATTTTATATTATTTACTATTGAGGCATTTTCAATTGATATAGAAACCTTCAGGTAAACTAATAGTTCCTTGCTAATACTAGTATTTATAGTCATCAGTTGAAGACCTCCAGAAAACACACAGGTAGTCAAGTAAAGTTGAAGTTTTTTGCATTGCAACAAGGGAAACTTAGGAACTATTCTGTAAGTGGCTGTTAGCAGAGACTGATCATGGAGGATAGGCTTATATGGAGTAATTATGGAGGAGTTGTAAAAAATGAGGCTTGATCTAACTTGTTTTATCTCAGGAGTTAGAGATAATTCTGTAAATGGGTCCTAAGTGACTTATCTAGGACATGGGAGAGCATAGTGGGGTTGATAAATAATTAATAATCAAGTAACCTCTCATGTTAGCCAGAAAAAGGGTTTCTCAATTTTTTTCTGTGGTTTATTCAGTGTTCTATTTCATCTGTGCTCAGGCATGATTATGGACTGGTCTTATTTTGTCTTATTCCATCATGGTGCTCTGTGGAATGTGTTTTGTGTCCAGAGAAAACCATCTGGCCGTGAGTGCCAGGTCAACTGCCTGACAAATGAAGACCTGACTGAGGTGCCAAGTCTCCTCCTGGAACTAGGAGCTGTGCCACTCTATGGTGCCAAGTCTCCTCCTGGAACTAGGAGCTGTGCCACTCTATCACCTGATTGTGTGTGTGTGTGTGTGTGTGTGTGTGTGTGTGTGTGATATGCGACGTTATTCCTCAACTGTTTATACTGATATTTAAAACTCAGTTGTAAATATCTAAATATCTCCTTAGGTTTTTTTTTAAATACTCCAAAAATTGCAGATGTGAAATGGTGAGAATCTGGACAAAGAAAGCAACAAAGGAGGTAAATGACATAGTTGGTATTAAAAACACATTTTGTTCTTTTTTGTGTGTGCGGGGGTGAGATTAGGATTCAGTCCAGAGCAGCACACAGGCCAGGCAAATACTCTACTTCTAAGCTACATTCCCCAGTCCTAAGACATATTTCTGATAAGTAATATATGCAATAACAAAATAAATGCTTATGACCAATTAGATACATGTAAAAAAGGAAAAAAATGGAACTGAAATTAAGATTTATATCCTGGTAAGTCAGATAAATAGAAATGACATTAATCAGAATAAAAAGTGTGAGAGATAAGAAGACTATGGCCAATATAGTTAAAATGAAAAGATTGCAAATCTCCAGGACATGCAGGTAGAAATTCCCAAAAGGCATTATGATATTGAGCCCTGACACACAAGCAAGAGGCTAGAACTGGAGAATTTGGAAGGAGGAAATGAGATTTTTGAGAAATGGGTTGTGGATTGCAATGTGCATTGATTTAAATGTGCGATAAAAATTATAAGCACCCTATATTTTTATTTGTAAGTAACAATAGTATCAAAAGAGTTGAATTATTTTAGAATTTGACTAACATGACAAGGAAAGCTCTGTTATCTCCTTTTTATAGGAAATTTTACTGAACCCAAATTATTGTCTCTGATCAATTCATTAAATGCATTTACCCCTTGAATTGCACTGATGTTTATGTACATATTTGTCTCCACCAGCTCTGTCTATGCCATTGTCATCTAACACGTAATCTAATCTTCCACAGCAATTAAACTGCTTACTTTTTTTTTCTGCCAGGGTAAAGATTTCAAATGAATGTTTCATCTACCCAGCTGCTAGGGATGCTTTTCACAGTCCTCACCACAGCCCACACATATGTGAGTTCTTAATAGTGGCTGGTGGCTGTTCTATGTTGTTGTTATTCAGGCCAGAAAAGACTACATCGTTTGAGTTTATTTTTTATATCACTTCCAAGAGGCCCCAATGTTGTGACTGAGAACAGGTGCCCTACTGTGTTTTTGATGAGTTTTATCAAAAGAATATGATTCCTCTGTCTCCTTGCCTCAATTTGGGAGAGACCTTGTTTTCTTCTTCATTCTTTGATTTGAATCCGAACTTGAAAAGAGGCAACTCAAAAAGTTCTTCTCAGTGTCGGTACAAACAATTTTAAAAAGCTGAAAGCTCTTGAATGTTGGAGAATGTTAGAATCTACAAATTATTTTATTGCATAAACAGAGTCTATAACAGATCATGAGATAGAGAACCATAAATTTGAATTTGTGAGGCTAAATTCAGCCTGCCATGATCTTTATTTGGGAAGCACAATTTATTTCCAATTGCCTTTAATTTGTCTTAGGTTGAAGCTGAGCTCTCTAGTGTATTGCAGTCACCATCCCTCCCTATTGTTTCACACCTGGTCAAGACCCATGTCTGGTAGCTTCTTGTAACCCTCCTTTCCTTTATTTGAAGTGGAAGAATGAGGTTGTAAGGACAACCATATGTCTAATTGTGTAACTCCTAATTTTAAACATTCTACATGTCGGGTTACCTTTGCCCAAGCAAAAATTATATGCACAGATTTCAACATTGTATCTAGCAGGAGAGCAGGACCAAATATCTTTGTTTCAAATAAATGAATTTATTGTACTAATGAATTGCCTTTGGGTTTGGATTAACTTCTTTTGGTCCAGCCAAATTTGCATAGAAGATACCACAGCCTGAGTTTGCTGAAAGTTAAGATATTTTTGATATGTTAGTAAATGCCAAACTTCGTGATCCCTATCTTCAAACTTCCACTGTATTCTTTATATTGAAAGATCCACTGTAAAGTAATGAACATAACAACTAATCTATCCAAATGTTTATTCTTTATCTGTAAAGTTGTGTTATATATTATTTTACTGAATTTAACAGAAACTGATGAGTATCTATGAATATACCCACTTTATATTGGATAAAATTGAAGTTCAGAGATTTGAGGGGTTTTTCTCAGTTTATACAACCAACAAATAGCAAAATTGGACTTCAAGCCTAAACAAATTTTTTGTTTCTCCCAGCCTCAGGGACAAATGTGCTTCTCTTGGTTCTATTATTAAGACAGTTATGTCCAAACTCTTTGACAAGAGGATGCATCTCAAGTATTACTTTGCCTGTTAGAATAGTCTTGAAAGTGTGGGAAGGACAGATCTACCTATCCATTTACCAGCCTTTCAATTCACCCTTCCCTGCATCCATCACATAACAAGTAGATCAGAAACTCTCTCCCAGTGTCCATTTTTCTTGCACTTCATGTATCCTCATATTTTCCCTTTTCTCAGATTCTAAAGATATTTTTAAGTACTTGCCCCAATCTTAGTCAAGTTTATACGAGGAAAGTTGTGAAGAGATCACAAAAGTGATTTACTTCAGGTCTGTGCCTGCTAGGACAGTCTCTGGGTGTCTTATAAAAGATACTGATGTTAAAATACATATGTATATACACACACGCACGCACACACGTTTTAGCTACTTGGATTTAAGTGACTCAAATGTATTACTATTCAAACACATTATAAGATAAACTAGTATTGCAACACTTGAAAGCCTGAAACACACACATGCATGTAGTTGTGAATTCAGTCCCATTATTGCCCCTATCATTAGGATTTCCTTTCAGAACACTGGTGTTTCCTATTAAGAAAATTCTTTTCATCTAGAGGAAAGTCAACTCAGAGTGTATCTATTCAAAAAATATTTGGAACCAATTTTACTATGCTAATACTTTCTTCCTGATTACAATAATTTACTGTGAATTGAACTCAGTAGTCAATATTTTCACATTCAAAGAATTGATGGATACATCAACTTTCTTCAAGCTGTTCCACTGTGCAATTTTTCCTTAACTGGGTCACAAGTGAGTGTATAGATACTCCTTTAGGACTGACTAAATGAATTTTCTCTTAGACCATTCTCAAACACAATTGATTTCCTTATATTTAGACAACTACCTCAAAGAGTAGAGAATAAAAATGTTGAATTCTAGGAACTGGATTTAGAAAAAAAAGAACTCTAAAGTCTATACTAGATTTTTAAAATATACTTGCTGGTAGCAGATCAGAAGATACAAAGGAGGCCTATTAATGACTTAATAGGATTATGGAGTTTGTAGATGGAAACTCTGGAAATATTGAAGTATGTGAAACTTTGCAATTTATGAAAATCTCACAGGATATTCTTAAAGAGGAGGTAGAGACTGAATCTAAAGAATGAGCCTGTGCTTGGTTTTAGGCCGTACTCCCCCACTTAGTTATTGTTGCCTTAAATATTTTATCATATGTCAAAGGGATAGACTTGATCATTCAAATATGTGTATGCTTCACTCTTGAAGCAAGACAATTGATTAAGATATCTCTATTTTCTTTCTTTTTCACCAAACATACTGAGTTATACATGTATTAATATGATTTCTCTTTTGTTACACTGTAGAAGGGTACCCTTGAGCCAAAACCTTCAGAACATAGAATAAACCCTGCTTTAATTCTCTCCATTGCCTCATAGAAAAAAAATTCCTTCTTTCAAACAGTCTGATCTAGTCCACTAAATCAATTTTTTTTTAAGGAGAAAGAGGGACAGTGAGAGAAAGAGAGTCAATTTTATTTAGTTTTTCATGTAGTCTTCGTTGCTCCAACTTCATTGTATATGTGGTGCTGGGGTATGATCCCATGACCTTGCACATGCTAGGCAAGCACCATAACCACTGAGCCACAGCTCCAGCCTCCTAAATCAACTTTTTAAATGATCTTTTACTGAATGCTTTCTATAGATCAGGTATTGGAACAGTTCTTTGTATACAATGTTAATGTAATCTAGTTGATCAACAATGCAACAAGTTAGGTTTGATGTCCATTTAATTAACATTGAAAGCAAGACACAGAAGCAGGGTGTGCAATGATACATGCCTGTAATCCCAGCAACTTGGGAGACTGAGGCAGGAGGATCACAAGTTCAAAGTCTGCCTCAGCAACCTAGGGAGTCCCTAAGCAACTTAGTGAGACCCTGTCTCAAAATAAAAAATAAAAAGGGCTGGGAATGTGGCTCAGTGATTAAGTGCCCCTGAGTTCAATCCATGGTACCAAAAAACCAAACAAAGAAACAAAAAAAAAAAGAGAAAAGTTAGCTGAACATAGTGAAAATTGTGTACTTTTAACCACGAAACTCCCATAACTTCTTGAAAGAAGAAATTTAAACTGCACATGAGAATCTGTCAAACACCTTGAAGATCCCCATAGGGAAATGAAAAAACAGCAGCTAAAACTGTAGCACCACAGGAAGATATTTTAGAGAAGCATCTTGCTTGGAAAAAAGATGTTAGATGTGACTTTTCCTGCAATTTTGGAATATTAGCCATGATCTAAGGGCCAAAAACAAGAAGCATCAGATCTTGACACCTATTTTGCTATGTTTAGCCCACTACCCTTCTCCAGGGTATATAAAGGAGGTAGATGTAATGAAATTGGTTTAAAGATCTACAGAGATGATCTCTTTAAACGAAAGTTGCAAGATTGTTGCCTGGCTTCACGCCACTGGTCTTCTCAAGTCATGTGAGGATACTTTCAAAGGAGTTAGTCCAAGATATTGCCATAATTTTTCTCTGGGAAAAAATCAAAGCCTAAAGGTAGGAGGCTAAAAAGGAATACCCTGAATGTAGTAGAGGGAGTATGCTGGGAAGCCATCTGTATTCTCCCAACCCATGAAGAGTGTTATACCCTAAAAAGGGAGCTAGAAATGACTACCCTGGAGACTATCAGAGAGATGTGGTGACCCCAGCTAAGATGCAGAGCAGCTACCCTATGGAGGAAACAATTCCATCAAGGGAAATTCTAGGGGAGCCTCCAGAGGAGGATATTTCCAAACACCCACAAAAGTACCAGCCAGAAAAAGAATGATTGGGTATCTGACATTCTAGAAATGGTAAGAAATAGATGAGCCCTGTACCCACCAAATTAATCCTGCCTTATTTTCTCCTCTGCTCTGTTGCACTTCCTCTATGCCTCCCCCAGATTTAGGTGCAAAAGTGTAGTTGGGGGAAGAGAAGCATACACGCAGTTTTGGGGAAATATAGAGGAGCAGCTAACAATGCCATCTCTTATTCTCTTCCCAGTGTGAGTCATGTCCAGCAAGTGGTTTGAGGCAGAGGCAGGGAGAAGGACAGTGCTTTAGACTGAAAAGGGTTTGAAGTTCTCACATTAGGCCAGACTGCTAGTTGATTACCTTAAAACACTGTTCCGGAGAATACTGCAGAATGAACAGAGATGTTATGGAATCCACCTAAACTTTCACACAGGTACAGGATAAAACAAGCAATAGAGTGGTTTGCAGAGAGAGTTGTGTGGAAAAAGAATACTAAGATGAAATTTCACTCTTACAAATTATAACTTATCCTAGAAATTGGCTGGAGTTGGGATAAATCTTCAGTCAAACCTTCTTGTAGTATAACCACAGTTCTGCTCTTACCTAACTACCACTAGTGTTGGTTCTTGACTCTGCCTTGATCCTTCCCTTCCCTTTAATATTCCTTTCCCAGATTTCTGGATTTGATTTTCTGCCTATCTGTCTCTGCACAAATCCCCTACTGCTTCTACAGTGTGATTCCTTTCATCTCAGGGTTTAAGGTGAAATCAAAACCAATCTTCTTACTCCCACTATTGACCCACATCAATATGATTGAATACCAACAAGAAGTAAATCCGGTTCCTGGTCTCTGATCCTTCCATTTTATTTTGCTGTTCCTGTGAATTCATTAATTAAGCCATTTTCAACCATGACCAGAAAAAAAGGTGTTTGAGTGTAAATATGAACTGGCTAAACCAGGACAATGATCTACTCAACTTCCCATTGATGAATGATGTACACAATCCTTTATGAGTTATTTTCTAATACATTTTCCCACTTGATTGTCTTACTTACATGTTATTACATTTAGAACACAAAAAGGCGTCCTTGCCCATCTTCAGATACACAAAAGCCTATCATTTGAATTTCCCCTGTAATGGGCCTGGTGTTATGCTAATGCTTTTATATAGTAATTTCTAATCCTCACAATGACATTCTGCTGAAAGAGGTATTATTTTATTTTCTGGATAAATAAGGAAATGAGTGCAGAGAGGTTTAATGACTACTCCAAGAAAGACAGAACTAGAATTCAATTCTGGATTTTTCTAACCCAGAAAGAAATAGAATTTGGCAAAATCTTGATTACAAAAGTAATCTCTAACAGATGTTGAGAAGAACATAGTTGTTATAAGTCAAACTCCAAATGGCATATTTAGGGATTCATAGGAAGAATACTTCAAAATATTAACTGAGAAATGAGATGGATAAAGACAGACAGGAGAGAACTTGGCTTTGGCTCAAATCCCAGCAGCAGAAACTGCCAGACACTATAAATTGAAACCAATGCTTGGGCTTGTCCCTTGTTGTAAACAAATATCTATTGTGGAGCAGTACCAGAGGGCAGGACTCCAGTAACTTAAAGTCTGTTTTGCCCTGATTCCAGTTGGAACTTTAAGACTCTTTCTCTAACTAAGGATGTCAAGATACATGCTCAAAGGTTTCCATTACAAACTCTGAGGGCTTGGAACTGATAGATGAAGGAAGCTTTGGAGGCAGATAGAAGCAGGATATTGCTTTCTTCTCACAGGTTGCCTGCTCTTTTAGCCATGTGACTGCATTCTACTTCAGAACCTGGCTGGAGAGAATGCTGCTGGAGCTTTATGTTAACAGTGAATATTATAGAATATGACTCTTTTCAAAATGACATGTAATGTTTCTCTGTGGTCCCTATAGTGGGAGTACCATTTCTACTCTAGTTATGATTATTCAAGAAAGGAGAGTGTGGTGTGAGTGGGTAGGTGGAAGAGTAAATTCAGAAGTCCAAAGATAAATTTCCAAGTTGTTTCTATGTCTACTAAAGATTCAGGATCCTGTACATAAATGCTGCTACAACTAATCTTTTGTCTATGATATTTATAACAAATATACTCACAACTCAATAATATATTTCAGATATTGATTAAAAAATATTTGGGGATATATAACAGGAGTCAAAACACTAGACTTTGAGTGTACATAAGTGAGAAAAATAGATACGGATTCTGAACCTCACTACCACCTTTCTTACAACTGAATGGAATTCAGAAAAATATTCAACCACTATGGAATCTGATCCAGTCATAATATTCCTACCAAAAATTAATAACATCTGAGCAATAAAATTAAATAGACTTGGGCTGGAGTGGTGGCTCAGTGGTTAAGGCCCTTGCCCGGTATGCACAAGTACACGAGTTCAAACCCCAGCACTCACGTACGCAACTAAGTGTCAGAGCAAAGAAAGCCATGTGAAAAACTCAATAAAAATTGATTCTCTCTGTCTCTCTCTCTCTAAAAAAAATTAAATAGACTTGGATCATAATCTAAAGTGCAAAATAAATATTCATAGTCTATAATGATATAAATGATTGAATACAAAAGTAAGTGTGGGAGAATGGACAAATGCCCCATGAAGAATTCCAAATAAATGATAAAAAATACTTAATATTGGACTGTTAATTGTAGCAAATGTACCATATTAATGTAAGATATTAATACTCTGGGAAACTGGGTGAATATGTATAGGAATTCTATATTATCATCATAGATGTTTTGGTTTATAAATCTGAAACTGTTCACAAATAAAAAGGTTATTTAAAATAATAATTACTTACAGCTCCTTTTAGAATTCCCAAGTCATATTTATTAGCATGTTTTAATATTCATTGACATATTAATTTCATAAATTCAATGAAGAATAGATCGCTGTATTGTGGCACACACACACACACACCACACAGTGCTTAACCCCAAAGAATTTATATTCTAACATTGAACATGGATAGAAGAGTTGGCCTGGTAAGTGTTAGTTCCCACTTTATAGATAACTGAAGAGCAGCTTTGAGAGATTGAGATTTGCCAAAGCTACATAACTTTTAAAAGGAAGAGCAAGAAATCAAGTAGGTTTTATGACTACAGATTTACTTTTTTTTCCATTAAAATAAATTTGTAACTGGGAATAAAGCTATTTTGCCTGAAAGGCTCCATCATACCATGGATTTCAAAGACTTATTTGTAAGGATAAGAAAATGTCCTTTATTGTGGGCCATTGCTCCATAAGGAATCGGGCATGTTCTATTAGGCTCAGACTTCCTGAAGTTTTTATCCCTGAAATTCCATAATTAATATAAAACAAAAGAGCTGACTTTCGCATGAATTTGGTAAAAGTAGCAATAACCTATGTTGATTTCTTTTTCTTCCTTTTATAAGAAATGAAACCTATCAAGTTAAATTTAAATATCATCTGATACACTCTGGAATTCAAATGCGTCATAAAAGACCACTTCCAAGTGCTTATTCACAATGATATCAGAGCAACATAACCTGGTGGGAATATCTGGTTTAGAATTAGAGTCTGTAGATCAAATTCCAGCTCTAACATTGGCTAGTTTCATTGTTAGGTTGATTAGGTTACACATCTTACTGAGTGATAATTTATCTGGAAAATGGGAATACTGTTATTTAACAGATTCAGTAATGTGTGTGTGAGTCACCATGCATGAAGGCTGTTACAAAGTCCAGTTTCAATAAACATTAATATCAGTGATGATTCTTTCTGAGGGAAAGCAGGAAAAGAGAAGGAATAGGATGAAGATGAGAACCTCTGTATTACAAAATCATCCAGAAAACTTGATAAACAGATGTGTAAAATGAAAAAACTTTCCTTGCCCTGCTCCCAACCTGAGACCTTTGCCATAATACAAAAAAGATGGACAGGAAAATTTGAATTAGCATGGGTTTCTCTGTCAATGTTGAGATG
Source organism: Aplodontia rufa (assembly GCA_004027875.1). NCBI lineage: Eukaryota > Metazoa > Chordata > Mammalia > Rodentia > Aplodontiidae > Aplodontia > Aplodontia rufa. Next base: position 3,153 of record PVKS010015298.1, on the reverse strand, counting down.
TTCTGGTACTTGAGGCCCAGAAGACAACCCAACATGCTTGAGTATATTTCCGTCACAACAAAAAGTTTCTAATTCTTATCTGACATCTTTGAAAAGTATGCAATCTAATGTGCTGACATAAAGGATGATACTTTTTAGTAATAGCCCTTGTTCTCACGCTAGTTCAGTGAACTCAATACTCCATCTAAGAGGAGTGCCACAAGGTTGTAGAAGTTTTCATTAAGCCAAATTTAACTATATCCCAGACTGTTTGCATAATAAATGATATCTCTTGATGTTCTTTAAAGCAAAATGTGAAAACACAATAAAATCCCATGTATCTGGTCTTATAGTGAGGACCCTCTTGACACTGGATCCACAACTTCTGACTTCTCCTCCTGTCATCATCTTTAAGAGAGAGATGGTCAGCAGTGGCAGATTACTTGTTGACCATTCATCTTCTTGTGGAGGGATAGAATAGTCTCTAAGAACCTATTCCTCATCCCTTATTCTTTGCTTCTCTACATTTTCTTTTTAATTCTGACCTTCAGCATCTACAACATAATTTTTAGACTCTGAAATGCCACAAGTCTTCTTTCCTCTTTGCAAGTTGCTGTTTTTATTTTAAATGATGAATTTCCTTTCTGTTTGTGGGCTTTAGAGTGCTAAGTCATGAACATTTCCAAAATAAGTCATCTCAATAATATACACGCATAGTTCCCGTGACAGGTAATGAGCTATGTAGTTCAGGGCTGCCAAGCTGAGCCTCAGATCAACCATTGGAACTGTTTGGAAGGCCTCATATGTACAGTGGCATTACTGGTGCTGATCCCAGTCATATGAGATCAGTGTTTCAATCTCCCTAACAGCAGTTTTATTGGCAGGACAAAGTGTACAAAGCTTGCCAAAGCTAACATATCAGAAGGTGGGGCCTCCAAACAGATGTGTTTTCATTTCCTGTTATTTTCCATTTTTCTTTCATTGGAAATTTCTATGTGTACCAAGCCAAATTGTAATGCTTACTTGGATATACTTAAAGCCCATTGTAGTCTTTGACCTTCTAGGACTTGAGAGTTGAATCTTACACACTGTTTGAAGTGATTGAAAATACTCAAATTTCCTTATTTTATGGCTTAATTATAAATTTATTTTTTGTACTGCTATAACAGAAACTGAGAGTTGCATAAAATTATAATGTAATGGAAATAAGCATTACATGACACTTAAGCTTTCCTTAAGTACCTCAGATTTTGCTTCATCTCAGAGTCAGGATACTCAAGTTTTTAGTCCAACACCAACTAAAGGGATGTATCAGAATTACCTGGATGAATTCTCAGGATACAGACTCCCTGATCCTCCAGCAAATCTGTGGAACCTTACCAACCAGTTGTGATACTCTGAGAACTACACATTTTTTAACCTTCAAATTATCACTGATGTTTGGGATTAACTAAGAAGCTTTTCTTCGGCCCCAAACTTTCTTAAAGCATTTAAGCCTGGCTCAGACTATCAGTGATTTGGATTTTCCCCAGGCCTCCATGTTGATGTACAGCAAATTTTGTTTTCTGTCGCTGCCCAAGCGTCCCTGGGCGTGGGTGGGGCAATCTGAACCTGCCTGATCCCCCCCCCCCAGCCTATCAGGAGGATGAGTGCTGGTGGCCGAAATCCCGGACCCCCCTCACTGGGATCCCTTCCCTCTCGGCTGGGGAAAGGAGTCAACCACACGCAGCCGATGCCAGCTCAGAATCCATTTATTACCAAGGCACACGGGTTTTTATAGAGAGGAGAGACAGCCAAGGAACCAATAATAATCCTTCTAAGGGAGTTGCCAGGGGTTATGCATATTTCAAGTACGGAAAAACAATTTAGGAACATCTGTGATTAGCACATTCCAACCCACCCTGATCTTATTTGTATCAAAATTAGCAAGCTTAACAAAGCACAACCTAGCAGCCCCTCCTGAAGGAACTTATACAAATAGTAACAAGATCACCCTAGGGCAGCTGATGAAATGGAGTGAAGGTCAGACCCCAACAGTTTTCCATAGTAAATAAAGCAGAAATAGATCTTTAAGTCTTTCTAGTTTGTCCCAGGACTAATGTCAGCTCTTGAACATGAGATAGGGATAAAGGAGAAATGAAAGAAAATTTCATCACTGCTGACCTTTCACACACCTGTCTCCTTGTGGAGATTTTTCCATGTATGACAGAAGGAAAATTTATAATTTATAATCCTCTTCTACCTTCTAAATAAGATATATCCCAGTGATTTCAGTATGTCTTATGAGAGAATAATAATAAATGGGGGCTAAATAATGAGAAAAAATAGAAAAAAGCCAAACAGGACTGCATGAGAAAAGGAGCAAATTACACGTATTAAATCCAGAAAGGGAGAAGCCTAAAAAACCAGACCCCAGAGGACGAGGAAAGGAGACATGAGGCCAAGAACACAGAGTCTGGACTGAGCAATTTTAACGAAAAGAACCTAAAATGTAGTAGAATTTAAATGAGATAGTTAATTTTGTTAGCATTTTAAAAGCTCAGGAAATTTTTTTTATTAATTTTTTTTATTTATTATTATTTTTTGAACAACCTTACACGATTTTAACAAAATAATATAAAATGTGTAAATATTCTGGATATTGCAATTATCTCCAGGAGTGCCCCCCCAATTACCCTCCCTTATCCCTCCCTTCCCTTTCCCTTTATTATTCTAAAAAAAAGGTATTAGATTGTAAAGCATTACATCTTATCTGGATTTAACTCATGTTACTAGACCAGCTTTCTCACTGTCCAGGGTCTAGTCCCCACCTCCACCTATGAGTGGAGACAATCGACCCTCAGATCTCTGGGTTAAGCGGATTTTACTCATCATGATCTCTTCCATAACCATCCATTTACCCTCAAAGGCTGCAATGTCATTGTTTCTAATTGCTGTGTAATATTCCATGGTATAAATGTACCACAGTTTTTGGGTCCATTCTTCCTGTGAGGGACACCGGGGTTGTTTCCATAGCCTAGCAATGGTAAATTGTGCTGCCATGAACATCGATATTGCTGTGTCACTGTAATGTGCTGATTCTAAGTCCCCTGGAAAGATTCCCAGGAGTGGAATAGCAGGGTCGTATGGTGGAGTCATCCCTAATTTCTTAAGGATTCTCCATACTGCTTTCCA